>OZ019946.1:10866237-10906840 GCA_963970385.1 Theonella swinhoei
CCACGAAAATAATTACTCCGACGTGTAAGTTACCAAGTTTTTTGGCAGGACTTAAGGCTCCTTCTTTCATTCCTCCCTCACTTCTCTCTCCTTAGTGAGACAAATGGTGAGAGGAGAGAAGAGATGGGAGAGAAGCCTGAGCCATCACCTCTTCCTTCATGCAACTATAGCTATAGCTACATGCTCCCTTCAAGTTCTGCTATCCAGTATACAGCCATACTCAGCAGTGCTTACATGGACAAAACTGCCTCAGCTACCGATTAGGTTATCAACAGCTGCTACTCTCTGTGGAGAGCTACTAATGGTTAGTGGTGCGCAATACAAGGCACCAAGCAGTCCTATTCTTCAGCTAGTTGATGGACGATGGGTACAGATTGGCTCCACATCTTGCGGTAGCTATATGGAGAAGTGCTTAGTAGTTTGTCCATCACCAGACAAGATGATCATAGTTGGAGAAACAAACACTATCGAAGAATGTGTTGTTGTGTAGTATATACAATATTTGGTCTACTATGACCATTCTATTCTTATTCCACTTTACTGTCCATTCTACCATCCATTCTATTGCCTGTTTCAGAGTGTCCTTATTCTAGTGCCATTCTGCTACATGTTCATTCTGTACTGCCCATTCTACAGACCATTCCTACCATTTACACATGTGCACAAATACACCCCTGCACACTATAGCCTCGTACCCAGGCTCTTTCTCACAAGAAGGAAATGAAGGGTTTGGTGAAATATATAGATACTATGCCTTCACACAGGGCAAGGTACTTACCTTACCTTCCATATACACACAGGCAAACCCTTACCACCATGCCAACATATCTTACCACATCAATATTTTTTGCCCTTCAACTCCAGATGGCTAAAGTTGACCAGGTCATAGCTGTGGTATAATGGTCGTGTAAACTTCCTGATGGAACACTTTCATTTTATATATGTATGTACTACAATGTTACCACAAGTCAATGGCCAAGTATGTATGTGGAGGCACTTCAAACCAACCTCTGGAGTATGACAGCTGTAGTCCATACATAGGTATTCCCCATTACCCTACAGACACTTTTACATACAATTTACTAGTGATCAGTTTAGTTGTCAGGTCCTTGTATATATATACAGCAGTTTGTTGTCTGACTTGAGAGTAGCTGACCTCTCCTTGTGCTAGCTAGTCATCAGTTTGTTGTCTGACTACAGTAGAAGATAGGGCAAAATGTACAGACCTATCCAGGTAGTCTTGTGGTCAGGAGTCATACTGTGTTGTATGAGGACTGGAGCAGCACAAGATGATGGTAAGTAATCAATATGAGAATTATAAATTATAGTTCACTTCACCTATTTGTGTACAGTTGCAAAGATAAGTGAAGCAGTTCTGGCGGCATTACTTCCACATATAAATGATATTAAGGATGACCTGAGCCGTGTGAAGAATAATTTGACCAATCTCAACAAGACTGTCAGTGATCTTAGTGTGACTGTCAGTGATCTTAGTGGAGACCTTGAGGACTACAAACAAAGGACAGAATTTTACTTTGGGTTTATCACTCCGATTCACACATGTGGAGGTACAGGAGGTTGGAGACGTGTGGTCTACCTGGACATGACAGACCCCAATACCAACTGTCCCTCTGGCTGGCAGCTGACTAGCCACTCCAAGAGAACGTGTGGTAAAGTTAGTAATGACTACCTTTCCTGTGACTCAGTCACCTTCCCTGTCAGTGGAGGAGACTACACTAGAGTGTGTGGTAGAATCAAAGCCTATCAGTATAGGACTACAGATGCATTTGAGACCTACCATAAAGGTAGTGTGACCACTATTAATGGTTCCTATGTTAGTGGTGTTAGTCTTACACATGGCAGTCCACGACAACACATCTGGACATTTGCAGCTGGTTATTCTGAGAATCACCCTACTCGTCCAGATGTCTGTCCTTGTGATGCCACCACTGATATTACCATCCCACCATTTGTGGGTAGAGACTATTTCTGTGAATCGGGACAAAATTCAGGGAATAGACCAATCTTCTTTCCAGATGATCCTCTCTGGGATGGTGATGGCTGTACTGCCAGCAGTACATGTTGCTCATTCAACAATCCTCCATATTTCACTAAAAAACTCCCCAGTCCTACCAATGATGCTATAGAGGCTAGGATATGTCGGCTGGAATTCAATGAAGATACTCCAATAGAGTTGATAGAACTGTATGTGCAGTAAATAAAACTTTAGGTCATGTACTGCTATAGAACATAGCTAGTATATAATACGAGCCCTTACAGGGCTCATATAGTGATACCTGTCTGTGCTCTGCACCTACTACATATATATATATATATATATAATGTATAATTTCCTATTCCGCGCTGGGCAATATTTTCCCATATTGCCCAGTAATAATGTCCTATAATGGTGAGTTTCATGCGGGTGCAATATTTCATGCGGGGCGGGGATGAGAAACTAATTTTCAACGAATAGTGGCCTTATGCGGCACATAGCTAATAACGTTAACGACCTTATATCAGAGAGTCGGTAGACTCTCTATGTAGGGATGGCGCCGACACGTCCATTAAGCCTTAAGAAATGTAACGGCTCAGAACTCTCCAACGCGGCGGCTATAATCCCTTTTAGAAACATAACATGGCCTACGAGTGTTTCTATACACGATAAGACCCTCAAAGGTGGTAAAATACATCGCTACAATGATATGCGTGATTTTGCTAAAACCCGATTTCTTCAACATCTTCTTCCTCTTCAGTAAACAGGCATAACTCAAAATCGGCTTAAGTATTTGTTTCATTTTTGCACAAATCGGTTTCTTTTGGCCGCGGCGCAGTGCCTTTCACCAAAACATGGTTATATAAAGTACAACTAAGAGCCACGCCCACAGACTTCCTCTCTGTTGTACGCCATTTTTATTTTGTGCACGTATTCGAGCTCGCAGCATAGTCATTACCCCTACGAGGCTACAGCATATGTGTGTAGCAAATTAGTGTAACTTCGGTTTGCGTTACAGGTGTTGATCGACTCTGTTCTCAGAATCTGCTGTTTTTTTCTCAGTATCCCCGCTCTCCATCGCGCGTACTGGCTAACCAAGATGAAACGGCTCATAACTCCCAAACGCTACAGTTATAAACCTTTTCAGATATATAACAGGCTCTAGGAGTGTTTCTCTATCCTATAAAACCCTCAAAGTATGTAAAATACCCGGATATAATGACATACAGAAACTGCCACACCCCCGTTTTGTTCATCTTCTTCTTCTTCAGTTCAAACGACCTACCTCGAAATTGGGGCAAGTATATGTCACGGTTCTTTCACAGAATATCTTCATTTAGGAGCATGCATGATCCTTGAAGAACAAAATCGTCTTAGCTGGTCGAATACACTTCAGTCACGGTACTATATACAGGGCCTATGTGGTTGTCGCCATTTTCTCACTGTATCATCACGTGATACATGCGCTGCAGAAAGGGGGTAGGGCTCGTGTGACGCATGCGCTCTTGGAGAATAAAGCATCATAAAAAAGCTTTGAAACAAGTGTAAAAACATTTCCATTCAAATGTTGAAGGATATAGGGATGGTATTGCCAAAAATCATAGAAACAAGGTTTAATACAAATGTACATATAAGTACTTATGCATGCGCAGGCAGGCAACAATAATAACATGCGTAACCCCCTCCCTATATCTTATACCAGGGGCGTAGACAACTTTTAAAATTGGGGGGGCTAGCAAACTTTTAATAATATTCATGTACCCTTTGACCGCGCCTACTGTTGCTCATGCACAGTCGCTGGCTGCAGTTATCACGTCTAGAGGTTGTTGGATACGCCTCCAAAGACCGCAGTAAAGGTAGCTACAGTTTCATTCATTAGCACACGTGTGGCAGTGACGGCTGATACAAGCTCTGTTGAGTAGCTGGAACTGACTGAAGGAGCTACGCAAGAAACTGCGAGGCAATATCATCCGTCCTCGGTTGTGTGCGCTAATTATGATACTACACTGCGATGAAAAAACTGGCCCCCCCTTGCCCCCCCTTGCCTACGCCCTTGTATACTACGGGGTTACGCATGTTATTATTGTTGCCTGCCTGCGCATGCATAAGTACTTATATGTACATTTGTATTAAACGTTGTTTCTATGATATTTGGCAATACCATCCCTATATCCTTCAACATTTGAATGGAAATGTTTTTACACTTTATACACCGGAGTATACTACGGAGGTCCCATCTCATTGGTCAGATGGTCTATGAGGTAATGCATAATTAGGACTAGGGCTAGTGATTTGAGCATACAATAAATAGAAGCAAATTTCAATTCGTCAGGCGGAACAGTAGTGCGTGGGTTCTACAAAAGGTAAACGCGTGTCTGCGCGCATGCGCGTCCTTCAGCTCTGCCGATAATTGTCTAGCAGCCGTCGGGATCTGCCGGACGTGTTCCACCGCCTCTGATACTATAGCATACAAAAAAGTTGCATGTGAGTATTTGGCTGTAGAAATTTTAGCTCTCTAACCGAGCAGAATACCAAATACTGCTGTTTATTAAGGTTATAGTTATCCTGGAAATTAAGATTGGTGGTTTAAGGTATTGTAAGGCAAGCACCTCACACAGTATGGCTCTTCATGAAACTTTTTAAAGAGAGAAACAACATAGGCACTAGACTTTCCAGTAGTGCCAATTCTAAGAAGACTTGCCTCTAGACACAAGGACCATTTGTACCATTGCAACATACGCTGGATGTTGGTACTTGAGTGCCATAAAGGATTGTTCATACTCTCTCAGGGACATTCTGCCTCTGTACACAACCTGCAATGGTTTAACACTTTATTTTCAACACAAAATCTTAAAAGTGAGTTGATTGTTTGTAATTCCTGACCTATATATTTTGTTGCCACTTCATTTTCAACATATAAGCCTACTGAGTTTGAGAAATAAGGCAACACAACCTTGGTTAAAAATGTTTTCAAAGTAAGTGGATTGTTTGCAAATCTTTAACACTTCATTTTCACATAGCTAGGAATGGTTGGGAGAAAATGATAAGTAATGACATTATCAGTGAATATTTTCCTTTCACTTCATGTATGTACATTACTACATATCAGAGGGGTAGGAGAAAGAGGCAGTTGCCTACCCCCACTTTTGTAAAAGGCAAGGCAAGAAAATCACCTTAGAATTCACCAGAAATATATCCTTTTCTCAAAATTTTCCAGGGGAGAATGCCCCTGGACCCCTATCTAAACTTGCCCCTCCTCTTCTCAATTTACTCCTACCTTTCTGCATATGAATCATTGGTGACTGTTTGAATTTGGCTGTGCATTTGGTTTTTCAACATTGTAGGAAAACTACAGACATTTCTTTTAAGCCAATGACTTCAGGATAAAACACAAACTTTCACGCTGTGACTCCGCTGTGAGCTGGGAAATGAGTTGAGACACAAGCAAACCTTGTTCCAGCCGCATTTAACAATGACCCACGCCATGCCAAGTTTCTAGTCTTCGCTCAACTTCAACTTATCAGCTGGGAACGAGATTAGCATGCAAGTCTTTGGCCATATATGGCTATAAAATCTTGGCCTTCTTTGCTGAAACATTGATAAAAGGTGTGTATATAGCTAGTCTATCACCTTCAAAACCAAAACTTCCCTTTTGGGCAGTACTCTTCCAGAGAATTGTTGCCCCTTGCTCAAAGCAACATTAACACTGCATTGTGTTCACCCTTTGATACCCACATTGACATCATTTAACAGTTTAAAATGCCTCATGTTTGGCTACTTGCATCAAAAGGCTACACTAGCTACACTACTATTACTATTATACATGGTTTGTTGGACAATATCTGTCTAGTGTATGTAAGTACCAATTAAACCAATTACGATAAGTCCAATGGTGTAAACTCCTGATTGAAGAGCTGCTCCACTATTGTTACTGGTATTGCAATTGTTCATCTTACTGTTATTGGTAATGTTAACTGTATCGTTAATGGTACGACCAGCACATTTCAGAAAGTCATCAGGAACAGCCGTACTGTTGAAACTGTTGCAGGCATCAGGGACTTCTATACCACAAGCAGAAAATAGATCAAGTGATAGATCTAGAACTGGATATCGGGTCGAGCTATTGAAGTAGTGAACACAGCAACCAACTCTGCCAATAAATCCTACCAAAATATTTCTGCAGTTGGTAGAGCACACACCATTACCCATTTCTAAACATTTGTTATGAATTGTCTCAATGTATGAATCAGGGAAACCCATTGTAAAGCAAAATTCTCCATTGTAAAATCCACAAACGCTTTCTCCATTGTCCACGCCACACTCTCTGTTTAGGTCCTCATACTCTTCACCAAGGTTCTTACAAAACACGTAATAAATCTGTCTTAGACTGCATTTCAAAGTGCAGCGACCTACATTAGGTTTTTTGGCCAAAACATCTGCAGTATTGGGAGCATCAGCGCATACTTCTGGCTGTTCTATGTCACAGTTCATCCACACTGACGGCATTCTTAAATTATTGTCATCATGAATGCAGCAGCCAGCACTATCAGAAAGCTGACGGAGGTCCGTTTGACAGTCACTGCTGCACTCACTTGTATTAAATGATCTGTAACATTGATTATGAAAGTCGTAGTATATGTTTTCATCTATACCTGCACACACATCTCCGTTGTCATTAGTGCCACATCCATAAAACAATGCGTTGTTGTTATAGTAGCGGTTACTGCAATTACTGCTTTCAATCTCACTGAACACTGCTTGAATGTACTTTTCATCACACTGCAGGAGAAACCGTCTGCGATAGTACTCGTCACTATCTGGTAAACAAGTCGTCTCCGAGTCTTTAGGAAAAACTGCTGGCTGACCGACGAATCGTAGAAACCGTTCTTTCCGAGCAGCGAGGTGATGGTTGTCAACATTAGCCTCCTTGTTGCCCTGTGACCCTGCTGAGAAGAGAGCCAACAAGGCGCATACGACGGCCGCCTTGGGTAACATAACTCGCTCTTTATCCGCCTACTGATTAGAAGTGCATGCAGTTTGCAGCGGGTGCAGAATGCAAATATGCAGCACTTAGCTAATAACTGTCTTATATATGGAGTAGGCTTCATCTCATTGGTCAGATGGTCTATGAGGTATGCACTAAGGCTAGTGATTTGAGCATGCTATAAATGGTTAAAATGGAAGCACTAAAGTGCAAATCCTCGGAGCAGACATCGATGCGCATGCGTATTTAATTTAACGTTTTACATTAAAACTCCGCTTCTTGGGTATAATAAAAGTATACGGAAAATAGCGAAGGATATAGATAGGATCGGCGTTAAATATTTTCGACTTATCAGCTTATTACGTGGTTTATCAGGCAAAGTTATTGCACTCGTGTGTGAGTATTACCCTCACCTTCGGCTCGGGCAATACCTCACACACTCGTGCAATAACTTGCCATATTGCCGGATATCCTACAATAAGATATATTTATTACCTAGCCGTATTGCCCAGCAATGTATAATTTCCTATTCCGCGCTGGGCAATATTGCCCAGTTATATTGCCCAATTTCAGAGCGCATTGCGCATTGCGCGCGTCCACGCGTATTGTTAGCAACGAGTGAACGGTAAAATGGCGGAGTTTTAACACCAGGTTGAAGACGAGCTAGGTAATAAACAGCTTATTAGGTGGTTTATTGGGCAATATTGCGAGTTATTGCACTCGTGTGTGAGTATTACCCTCGCCTTCAGCTCGGGCAATACCTCACACACTCGTGCAATAACTTACCATTGTATTATTATCATGCGTGGTGGCCAATTTGTTTTTGAAAAATGACTGTTTCGGGCGAGTTATATTGTGTTGCTTTGCCTTTCTGTTGTGTTGTTGTTGTGTTGCCTTGAATATACCCTTCTCAGCATCTCTTGAAATTAAACAAAGTGATTGTTCATATATGTATGCAAGATTACGACAAAAAACAAAATCATACATAAATTCTCTGTGACAGAGCTGGCATGGGGGCAATAGATCGTAAACAGTTAACCTGAGGTTCACTACCTAACCCAAACTGTACATGTTAATTATGCCCAAAATGATGTACATATGCATCCAAACATATAGGCATGCGCACCCACCCCTGATCAAGATTAGCTAAATGTGCTCAGCAATATGATAACATATACAAACACACTGCTCATCAGTATATAAATGTTACAGTAAAACACAACATTCTCTGGTATAAGCATAGCACAGTTCTATTGGTAGTAATGTTGTCTGAATTCGGCAAAGACGTAGGCTGGGATATATTTCTCTACTGCTCTCCGAGGGAGGTGGGCGTAGTGGGTGAACTCCTCCAGGTAGCAGAGGGTGTTCACCACTTCGGGAGAGAGGGAGAGAGGCTTGTCCCTGTTAGGGAGAAGGGATGAGGAAAGAGTGGTATCGCGGTAATTTGGTGCAGAAAGGATGCTAATCTTGATTACAGAGGCGAAGGGATGAGAATCGCTCTAATTTGGGTAATTTGGTACAGAAAGGATGGTGGTTGGCAATACCTTGATTATAGGGGTTGCCTAGAAAAAAAGGGTCCTAGAAATCCCAACTGGATGAACGTGATACAATTCCAAAGGAGCAATAAACTTGGAAATATGGCATTTCTGCTAATATTATCAGCTGTATAATGTTTGTCCAGTGCCCACAGGAAACCCCCTGCAAACCTCCTTCATGAAACAGCCGGCATTGAGATTAACGGAATATTGACGGCATACATGTACATCTCGATTGCTTCCTGTATTCATGCAGGTTTCTTGTACCCCGCCCCTTCTATCAGTAGTCGCTCACTTTGCAGCAATCTGTGCATGGACCATGGAGCGTACATACTGGCCCATGTAGCCAAGGAATTGGTCTGTGTTGTGGGAATGGAACTGCCTCAGGAGAGTGAGGCAGCCGGTTACAAAGGCTGGACCATCGAGAGGGTCAGCTAGCTTACGGCTGAGTAGACTACCTGTGAGGGAGAGGGAGGAAGGGAGGGAGGGAGGGAGGGAGGGAGGGAGGGAGGGAGGGAGGGAGGGAGGGAGGGAGGGAGGGAAGAGGTGGGGGAAGTGAGAGGGAGGGAAGAGGTAGGGGAAGTGACAGGGGAGAGGGAGTAGGGAGGGAGGGAGTGTGAATAAGGGAAAGGGAGAGGAGGGAGAAGGGAGGAACCGGATGGAGAGGGAGAGAGAGAGAGAGAGAGAGAGAGAGAGAGAGAGAGAGAGAGAGAGAGAGAGAGAGAGGGGGGGGGGGGGGGGGGAGGTAGGGATGAAGGGAGGGAGTACTCACCAACACTCTTGTTATAGGTCAGCCTTGGCAGTTGTGTAATGACAAACAGGAAACAGATGATACTGAAATTCTTCACCACTGTCGTGGTAACATAGATCTAACAAACAAACAACAATATAAAGATTACCTCATAGCCTATGAATATCATTACAAACTCATTAATCACCTTTGATAAGGGATCGTGGAAGCCGGCTGATTCGAGATAAGGTGCTAGTTCAAACAGAATTGTATTGTCCTTTCCAGGATAGGGGTTGGAGGGTTCTTTGTAGTGAGCCTCTATGGCTGTCAATAGGGACCTGAGTGAACGAGGAGATATGGGTTGTGTGGCAGAAAAGAGGTTGGGTAAGTGCTACATGTTATCAGGTCGAGATGCTATGCTGATTTGTATACAGGATTCAGCTCAGCCAGCTGAGCTGCCTCAGTAGCTCAGTTGGTAAGAGCGTCGCCTGGAAAGCTGATGCTTGTGGGTTTGAGTCCCACCCGAGGCATACACTTTTCATCATGTTGAAAAATAACTGTTTTGGATGAGTTGTGTTGTGTTGCCTTTCTGTTGTGTTACTGTTATTGCCCAGCATCTCTTGGGAGTGATTGTTCATGGAAAAACATGTGTATAGCACACTAGCCAAGAAGCAGTAAAAAGAAAAGAAAGGAAACCCAGAACCCTAACCTCAACAGACACCAGACATACAACATACATACACTGAAGCAGGAAACTGGATGCCCAGCTTTGAGAACATGTACAGATTTGCTGGTTTTAGCTACACAAGTCAGTGTACCATAATAATGATCTTTAACCCACTACCCCCAGTTCTCAAGGCCGGGCATCTGGTGTCCTGCTCTTGTGTGTAGATGTATGTGTTGTATGTTTTTGTATGTGTGTTGGTGAGGTGGGTTTCCTTTCTAGCTAGTGTGCTATACACATGTTCTTCCATGTAAACATACAGTTTGTATACAGCTGTTGAAGAGCTGGCTGGAGTTGACGGGCAAATGGATGGTATGTTATGTTCCTCAGGTGAGAGAGGAACAGATGGTAAGGATTTGCTTGCATGTGCATGTAGGTGTGGTCTACCCATGATTGTGGTACTATAGCAGCTGTATGCAGGTTTTTTTGGGGGGGGGAGGGGGCAAGGGGGGCAATTTGTCCCCCCTGAAAGTGGCTTTGCCCCCCTGAGATGGGCTATGTTCAATTCAAAAAAAAATACTAGAATGCACCACTACACAGTTAGCCACTCACTGGTTTAGTGCCTGAAGGGAATTTGCAAAGAGTTTGGAGTCAAACTTGCACGTTCTGTTCATCTCGTGGTGTATCTGTCTGCGTATCAACTGAATCTGTCCCACCTAGAGAGTGAGGGGGGAAATTACTGTGAACCCCTTTAATTAGTCATAATCAGGACACCATGAAATGAGGACACAACAGACAGTACAGCTGAACCTCACTTAGTGGTCACCTCAGTTAGGCAGCCACCTAGTATGTAGTGGTCACTGAGTAGAGTCCCTTAGTTAGTAAACCTCTATAATAAGGCAACCTCTCTGTAATAGCCACTTGGTCCTGCCCCAAGGGTGACTGATATAGAGGTTTCACTGTAGTAGAAATTATCAACATCTGTCTATTTTAAACCTTTCAATCAGGACAAAAGTCAGGACACTTCTGTTCCAAGTGTCCTGATTAGAGAGGTTCCGGTACATATATAGTAAATTCATTGGACGATGAGATTTAAAACTGACATGTGTTGCTATGTACATGTAGATCTTAGAAACGGAGTGGAGTCATGCGTAAGTCGTACGTGAAGCAGCGTGTGATTTCTGTAATTCAGAGGCCAACTATAGAGTCCTAGGAAATAGGACTCTATGGAAAATAAGGATCCTAGCATTCTGCAATCTGATTGGATAATTCAAAGTTATGCAAATCTGAAGTCCCATGGATGTACCTTCATAACAATGATTAGGAAGTTACTCCAGATTTTTGGGTTGGGAGCTGATATTGTTCTTGTGTAGTATTTGGTATCCGCTGTGGAAGAGGGAGAGGGAGAGGGAGAGGGAGGGAGAGGGGGAGGGGGAGGGAGAGGGAGGGACAGGGAGAGGGAGAGGTAGGAGGAGGAGAAAGGAGAGAGGGAGGAGGAGAGGGGGAGGGGGACGAGGGGGGGAGGGGGAGGGGGAATTGAGGTCACAAAGTTTACAAGTAAATTTGCTAGAGTAAAGATTATGACTGTATATAGGAATAATGCACGCATGGCGCTACTCCTGTTGTCATCAAATCTTTCAAACACACAGTGAGTGTACTAGATGTAAAAAATATGTATATCCCAACAGCTTGTTACTATTTTTTGCGGGTACTAAAGTTTTATAATTCTGCGGATTTGCACCAGAACCCAAAATTCAATACTCGCAAAAATATGGATCAGCACCACACACACACACGAGTATAAACACATGTGCGCATTATTACTCGCGATTGGGCTATGAGAAAGCTGGCAGCGATGTGGTTTAAGGGAGGCTAGGTAGATCCCATAACACGCCCTTTGTGTAACTTCTAATGCATTCATGGAGCACAAATGGGAAGAATCTGGTTGAGGTAAGCCAACGTTAATTAGCTCTCTGCCCAGGTGTGCTGCCGCGGGTGACTAGCAATAGCAAAATTTGATACCAGTAAAATTCACAGAATCCTATAAATCTGAAAGATGTACCTGCAAATAATTGTCACCTTAAAGTACAACACACTTACCCAGCAATTTCTCCGGGCCCTCCAGTGTCTGAATCATCTCCTTCACTAGCTTCACAAACTCCGGGGTCCTGAGAAGGCCGCGCTGGAGGTAGCGCAAGAAGATCTGAAGTTCCTTCACTATCATGAAGCAGAAGAGACGATCTATGGCACTCAGACCAAAGATATCCACAGCATCCTAGAATGAATGGAGTTAACTTTGAATTATTGATTGCATGTACACAAAAATTGTATATGGTGATGACTCGTGCCCTAGTCAACTTCAGTCCTTGGCTGAGGATCTGCAGCTGACTGGAGTTGAGGGGCAAATGGATGGTAAGTTATGTTCCTCAGGTGAGGGAGGAACGGATGGTAAGGATTTGCCTGTACAGTGGAACCTCTCTAATCCGGACACTCTTGGGACAGAAGAAAGTGTCCTGATTAGTGAGGTGTCCAGACTTCAGGGGTTAAATTGTACACAAACTTAGTATTTTGGACAGCAAAGTGTCCTGTTTATCGAGGTGTCCTCATTTCAGGGTGTCCTGATTAGAGGGGTTACACTGTATATACATGTACATGTATGTGTGGCTCCGTCCATGACTACTTCAGGGTGTCTTGCTAGGACTAGAAGAGGTTCTAGTGTATGTACCTTCAGTTGTTGCCATAGTCGCATGTTGACCACCTCCACTGCTGTCTTCTTGTCATACCACGCCCCCATTGGGTCAATGTAGGTCGTCACCCTGGTAACAGAGGAGTACACATTTACCAAAATCTGCAAACTACATAATTATACTAAGTAACACCATTGCTTTCAGTAATCTAGTCAGTATACCACACCTGGTGTCAGTATACTGTAGCTACAGTAACCTAGTCAGTATACTGCATCTGAAGTCAGTAATCTAGTCAGTATACTCAGCAATCTAGTCAGTATACCTGGTGTCAGTAATGCGAAGTATTTCTCTGGCCAGCCGTCCAACAAAGGTGATTGACTCGACATCAGCACGTGGGAACCGGGGAATGGGAATAGTAGTGGATTGGTACACAGACTGCCAGTCGTGGACCTGGGACATACCATCAAAACTTACAATCAGGACAAGGACACTTACGTTAGAATGTCCTGCTATTTATTAGGACACTTACATGTTGAGTTCACCAGTTTATCTGGTTTGTGATGCTTGAGGTGTTTTTGGTTGCTTTGTATTGTATATGTGATTCGAGCCCAGCTAGCTGAGCTCCCTCGGTAGCTCAGTTGGTAAGAGCTACGCCTAGCAAGCAGACGGTCGTGGGTTCGAATCCTACCCGAGGCAGCTTTTTCCTTTGAAAAATACTGCCTTGGGTGAGTTGTGTTGTGTTGCTTTGTCTTTCTGTTGTGTTGTGTTGCCTTGTCTTTCTTTCTCTCTAAGCATCTCATGGATGATTAAATCATGTATGCAAAGCCATCCTGTTAATCAAGGTATTGCTAATTTATTAAGTCATAATTAGAGGGAACCCCTCTAATTAAGAGTGTTGGGAATTAAATGAGTCTTAATTAGAGGGGTTCCTCACCACTGACAGGGTTTAATATAGACATATATCCTTGAGGGGGCAAAATTTAGAAACTTGGGGGGAGGGGGGGCACATTTGGCACAGGCAGGAGAGAGATGTAGCAGTGTACTTGGGAGGGTGACTGGAATCCTTGGGGCGACATTTGCCCCCCTGTGCCCCCCTGGATTAAACCCCGACTGACCTGTGTCCTGAGGAAGCTATTACACTCCTGCTCAACGTTATAGTTGATGATCCGAGACACCTCCTCCTGCCAGATCTTCAGTCCATAGATGTTGACGTAATCCTGGATGTACTCGAAGGAACGTCGAAACCCACTCATTCGTTCGGCAAGGGCAACAAGTTTAGGTTCCAACTCACAAGTCTGTAAAATTTTTGCGGGTATGTAAAAATTGTGAACAAAAATCACAAAATGTAATGTACATGTACATAGTTTTAGTACAGTGTAAGTTTCACTCATAGCAGCTGTTCTGTACAGTGGAACCTCTCTAATCCAGACACCCTTGGGACAGAAGAAAGTGTCCTGATTAGTGAGGTGTCCTGATTTCAGGGGTTGATAAGTACACAAAGATGGTATTTAGGGCAGCAAAAGGTGTGTCCTGTTTATTGAGGTGCCTTCTACATTTGAGGCTGTAGTGATGGGTAGTGGACTGGTAGATGGCAGACTTAATTTGTAAGCGCTGTTGATTACGTCATTAACATCCACAGCCCTAGCCTACCTAACCCTAGCCCTAACATACTGACGTAATGTGAATGATGTAATGCAGATACATGTTATGTCTGCTATGAACCATATTTAAGGCAGCAAAATGTGTCCTGTATGTGGAGGTGTCTTCATTTGAGGGAGTTGTGATGAGAGGAGCTCCAGTGGATGAAAAAGGGTCTAGCACAGGTCACTTTTAATTGCCTACGTCATAGCTAAATCTGACCAATGAGCACGCGCTTTCCAAATCTCGAAAGCAATTATAGGGTAGGAGGTGTACGTAAGGGCCATCATGAATCTAGTTAACTGTACTAGCACGCTAAGTAAGCGCTTGAGCCATGCCATGAATATCATTACAGCCCTCCGTTCTGGTTTCTCACCCACTTAAAATGACCATGCCCACCAATTATGGCGTCCCTAGCACAGATAATAAATTAATTGCATGAAAACAGTGACCTGTGCTACACCCTTTTTTCTCCCAACTAAAGTCAGCAAGAAACAAACAGAGGAAAAAGGGGGCTAGCTTGCTAGACTAGTGGATGCCAACCTTTGCTTTAGGATTGAAGATGAGACTGTGGTGGAGAGCACTGGCCACTTGGTGAACTAGCTCCTTACGGATACCGTCTTCGAGCAGCTGCTTTGGGTCCACTTTGACCACACCCACTAGTGTCGTCTTCATTAGAAGAATTCCTTCGGTGAAGACTGAGATGCTGTGTGTTAGCTTAGCAACCTGAGGAGGAAGGGTTGGGGGGAAGTGAAGGGGTTGAGAGTGAGTGCATGAGGATGGAAGGTGGTGAGGAGGGGGGAGGGGAGGGGGTGGAGAGTGGGTGAATGAGGATGGGAGGTAGTGGGGAGGGGGAGGTGAAGGGGTGGAGAGTGAGTGAATGAGGGTGGGAGGTAGTGGGGAGGGGGGAGGTGAAGGGGCGGAGAGTGGGTGAATGAGGGTGGGAGGTAGTGGGGAGGGAGGGGAGGGGGTGGAGAGTGGGTGAATGAGGGTGGGGAGGGAGGAGGTGAAGGGGTGGAGAGTGGGTGGGAGGTAGTGGGAAGGGGGGGAGGGGAGGGGGTGGAGATTGGGTGAATGAGGGTGGGGAAGGAGGAGGGGGGAGGTGAAGGGGTGAATAAGGGTGGGGAGGGAGGAGGTGAAGGAGTGGAGAGTAGGTGAATGAAGATGGGAGGTAGTGGGGAGGGGGAGGTGAAGGGGTGAATGAGGGTGGGGAGGGAGGAGGGAGAAAGGAAGGGAGGTGAGAGGGAGAGAAAGAAGGGAGGGGAGAGAGAGAGAGTAGGGGGGAGTAAGGAGGTAGAGGGAGAGAGAAGGGCCAAGAGATGCCTCTCCACTAACCTCATATCTCTCATCAAGTTGAGCAAACTCCTTCATCTTGTCTTTCTCAAGTCTGGTGGGAACCTCCCTCATGCGATGGGTGAGGATGTGGATGATCTGGTGCAGAACCTGGAACATGGTCCGGGGGATGATCTGCAGCACCTGTGGAATGGAACAGAGACAGGGTTCACGAATGGAATAAAGATGTGCAATAGACTAGTGTCACGCTACCGCCTGGCACCTGACTGCGTGTTACACACTTCTCTAGCAGTACTATAACAAAGACAGACAGAAAACTGCACTTGCAATAATGACTGACCATGAACTCATGCACAGGAATATATAGCACAGCAATATATATGACATCACATCTGTTATATTATTACTTTCGTTATATTAGAAAACTAACACTCACCTGGCGGACATATCCAACTAGTTCTCGTGAGTAGTAGGCAGAGACTGAGACAAGATCAGGGCTGCCTGCTTGGTCAATACGTTGACATGGCAGGTTGAGGGCTGAGGACATCTAGAAGGAGAGAGAGAGGTGGGGGGGGGGTGGTAAGAAGAGAGAGAAACAGAGGAGAGAGGGGGGAGGGAGGGAGGGAGGGAGGGAGAAAGAGAGAGAGAGAGAGAGAGTGAGAAGGGGGGGGGGGGGTGGTAAGAAGAGAGAGAGAGGAGAGAGGGGGGGAGGGAGGTAGGGAGGGAGAGAGAGAGAGAGAGAGAGTGAGAGGGGGGGGGGGGGAGTGGAAGGGAGGGAGGGGAGTTGGAGAGAGGGATGGAGGGAGGGAGGGAGAGTGGGAGTATGGTACACATGTATATGTGCAGTGATGCAGTGTCTCCAACCTTGAGGAAGGTAGACCTCAATTTGATGACAAGTGATGGTTGTTTCTTGATAAACTCCTGCATGAAGCTGGTGTAGCTGGAAGGAGAAGAGAGAGGAGAGGGGGAAGGCAAAATGGAGAGAGAAAGGATTAGGTGGTAAGGGAAAGAGAGAGGGGAGATAAGGTGCAAGGAGAGGAGTGATGGGATTGGAGGCAAACAGAGAAGGGTGTGTGAGACCGTGCATGGATTACGCATACTGTACCTATCAATGTGTATCCAGGCATATGAGAGGTCAGCCACCAGCTCCAGAGTGATCAGGGACTGCAGGAAGACGAGGCACAGCAGTATAACCAGTACATCAACTAGTGTCATGCACTAATACAGTAAAACCCGGTGCACTTTTCAGCATTTGGCTTCCCTCTTTCTTCAACTACAAGAGGGCTGTACCTTACCCAAAGCCCGTGCCCCCCACAGCTAAGAGGCCTATATACCTCTTCCTTTATGTTGATGGTCCTTAGCATCTGCACCAGGAAACGTTTAGTGTCTTCAAGAAACTGTTTGACCTACAGTGTGAACATACACACACACACACACACACACACACACACACACACACACACACACACACACACACACACACACACACACACACACACACACACACACATGGTTATAAATACTAAAAAACCCTACAAGAGAGTGTTTGAAGTAGAGTGGTGGATTAGAAGTATATTTTTGGATTGGAAAAAGTGACCTATATATCAAACTGTTCTTGTTCTAATTACAGGGGTCCCCCTAGTCTCGCAAGCCAGTCTCTCACGTGGGAAGAGAGGCTCTGGTGAACTGCCTATAGTAGAGTTGCCCTTATTCACTCACTCTCCACCCCTGCCTATAGTGGAGTGCACGCAAAACTGGGTGGTCATGGAATGTGATAACGAGGTGGACTAAGTGGCCTTGTGCAGTATAAACTTGCAGCTGGCCATGTTACGTAACATTATCACAAGGCCACTTGAGTATATAAACAACACTGCGTTATCACATTCCACCGACCACAGCCCAGAACAACTCACTGTAGGCAGTTTTCTCTTCCCACGTAAGGCGAGACCAGGTCTATCTGCCTAAATACAGGGGTTCACCAGGTGTACCTGTCTAATTACAGGGGTTCCCCAGGTGTACCTGCCTAATTACAGGGGTTCCCCCAGGTGTACCTGCCTAATTACAGGGGTCCTCCAGGTGTACCTGTCTAATTACAGGGGTTCCCCAGGTGCACCTACCTAATTACAAGGTTCCCCAGGTGTACCTGCCTAATTACAGGGGTTCCCCAGGTGTACCTGTCTAATTACAGGGGTTCCCCAGGTGTATCTGTCTAATTACAGGGGTTCCCCCAGGTGTATCTGTCTAATTACAGGGTTCCCCAGGTGTACCTGCCTAATTACAGGGGTTCCCCCAGGTGTACCTGCCTAATTACAGGGGTTCCCCCAGGTGTACCTGCCTAATTACAGGGGTTCCCCCCGGTGTACCTGCAAGTTGGACTCTAGTTGATGAAACTCCTGCACTTCCTCCAGGGCCTGTATCAGCTGGGTTATCTTACGGCCAGCCGAGGTAGAATCATCGTACGACAGAGACGATATTTGAGAAGACATCTCAGTGAACCATGCCTGGAGGTGCTCTGCAGGGGGGCACAGGGAAGTTGGTTTGTTGGGGGGACAGTGAAGCACAGATATCTAGGGAGCTCTTGGGGCACACACCCCAGGAAAAAAGGTTTTTAACGACCTCTGAGATTACATTTCAGGACAAATAAATTTATGTATATCACGTAATGTATTATATACTCAACACTCTTGGGGGGGATTTCTGTAGGATAAGCTGCAATAGTCACTCTACTCTCCATTATTCCGAAACATGTGGTTACATGTACTTCTCTATCAGAGATAAGGCTCTAACAGTACTACCTTCATTTCCCACACTGCTCTATTGCATCTCTACCCAACAATAAAACTTGAGGTACTCTGAACTGCCCTATACAATCATGTGTCTCTATACTCTGTCACGCTTAAATCAACAATGCCTTTCAAGTGAGTAGATCTATTAAAACCAGGGCATGTTGATTTATCAGAGAATGGCATTAGCTACTACAACCACTTTTGTATACACAGGAAGTGTATTGTAAAATCAACTTGTTTTTTTAGTGGCAAGGCATAGGCGGAGGAGTTGAAATTAAATTGAGTATGGGGGCGGAATCTGATGGAAATATCCACCCACAGTATCGCGCGCACTCACACGCGCTGCAGCTCCCGTCGTTCACTGCGTTGCAGCTCTCGTCGTTCTAGAGCGAGGTAATTCTGTGGGGGAAATGCCCCCATGCATTTAAAGGTTTGGGGCGAGCGCCCCCACTGCCCCCACGGTTCCGCCGCCCATGCTGAAGGTTCTGCCGTCTCGAAGCTGTCAACCATCATTCTCGCCGTGCGCATGCGCAAACGTATACAGCCGAGCGCTACATACATGTATACTTAGATCGTGCGTCGATTGCACCGCACCCATTGCTTTGCGTACATAGTTCGATATACAGATACTATAGTCGAATTTAGCTAGTCGTCAGTTTTGTTGTCTGACTAGAACGGGCAAAATGTACAGACCTATCCACGTAGTCTTGTGGTCAGGAGTCATACTGTGTTGTATGAGGAGTGGAGCAGCACAAGATGATGGTAAGTAAACCATAGATATCATAGCAGGGGTTCCCCTGCTAAACTAAGTGAGAATAGTAGAAGATAGGGCAAAATGTACAGACCTATCCAGGTAGCCTTGTCGTCAGGAGTCATACTGTGTTGCATGCCAACTGCATGGAGTAGCACCAGACGGTAAATACTAACAAGAGCCCCATAAGTTAGGGGCCGCTGATAAGTGAGTCTATGGAAATATAAGGCACCAATGTTTATCACTACAAAGATTATTACAAGCTCATCTGCAACCTATAAAGCAGTGTATTAATCGGAGGAGTGGAGGTGTTGTAGCCATTAGTTGTGCTGCTGAACTTGTGAAAGTTATTGTACAGCTCAAGGATAACCAGTGCTGCCATAGACTTTCATAGTGCGACAGGTTATACCACAGCCACTTAAAGGTTTAACTCTTGACATTTTAATCTCTAGCCAAAATGATGATAGAAATCCAACATTTCGACATTCTTACAAATGTCGTCTTTAGGGAGTTAGAGAGAGAGAAAGAGTGACTACACTGCAAAAACATGTTATTTTAACACAAAATGTGGTTAACTCAGTTGCATGTGTAGTCACTCATTCATGTAAATGTCAATTTAATGGCTGTTGAACTAGTTATCTCAGTTGCAGTCTTGTATATTCAGACAGAATGCTGTGTACAATGGCTAACATTCAACTTAATTAACAACAGCACCTGTAATCACTCAACCTGTAAATTTTCATCACCATAATTTACTGACTGATTGACTATATAATTGGACCTCAGATATCCTAACATGACATCCTTGGCCTTGAGCCATATTAGATTGACATATAATTATATACTCAGTCTATGAGTCTATGGTATGCACCTTGTTGGCTCTCCTCTCAACGCTTGTTCAACAGCCATTGTCAATTATATGAATGAGTGACTACACATGCAACTGAGGTAAATACTTTGTGTTAAAATAACCATCACGTTTTTGAAGTGTACAACTCATCTACAGATTGAATGTGTGAATGGAATTGTTACTAGTTTTCCTAGCCACACAGGCCTCTATAGTCACTTAAACATTCGTCAAGTATATCATTATATATGACATTGCACTTGGCATTATTGCCAACTGTGTACTCTGTGTACTCTGTGTACCTATAGGGAATAAAGTTACAGTTTCTGTTGTATTATAAAAACATTATACTATTGCAGAGGGAAGTGTAGCAGTCTATAAGGAACTAGTTTCTATCATGAAAGAGATTAAGGAAGATGTGAACTCGGTTAAAGACGACCTCAACTCTGTAAAGAGCGACTTGAACAGTTTGAACAAGATTTTGAGCAATTTGAGCAAGGAAGTCAGCACTCTTGAGCAGCGTCAGAACTCTCTCACTTCTAAAATGAACAAACTTGATTCAACAGTGGATTTAGCCACTGCTAGTATGAAGGAAGACCTCAGCTGTATAAAGAATAATCTAAGCAGTCTAGATGAGTCGATGAATAGATTTAGAGGCTATGCAGAGGAGCGTGAGAATCACATGACTACTAAATTAACGAACCTTGATGAGCTGCAAAGGAAACTAATGGTACAATTGACATCTCACTTAGAGTTAATATTTCCAATACACACATGTGGAGGTACAGGAGGTTGGAGACGTGTGGTCTACCTGGACATGACAGACCCCAATACCAACTGTCCCTCTGGCTGGCAGCTGACTAGCCACTCCAAGAGAACATGTGGTAGAGGTAGTAACGGTAGTCTCACCTGTGACTCAGTCACCTTCCCTGTCAGTGGAGGAGGCTACACTAGAGTGTGTGGTAGAATCAAAGGTTATCAGGATGGGGCTACAGATGCATTTGAGGCCTACCACGATGGTGAAGTGACCACTATTGATGGTGCCTATGTTAGTGGCGTTAGTCTTACACATGGCAGTCCACGACAACACATCTGGACATTTGCAGCTGGTCGTTCTGAGAATCTACCTACTCGTGCTGATGTCTGTCCTTGTGATGCAACCATTAGTATTGCTGTCCCACCAATTGTGGGTAGAGACTATTTCTGTGAATCAGGACAGAACTCGGGGGACAAAGATGGCTTTTTTCCAGATGATCCTCTCTGGGATGGTAATGGCTGTAGTACCAGCAGTACATGTTGCTCATTCAACAATCCTCCATATTTCACTAAACAACTCCCCAGTCCTACCACTGATGATATAGAGGCTAGGATATGCCTGAAGGATTATAATGACGATACATTAATAGAGTTGGTAGAACTGTATGTGCAGTAAGTGGATTGATTTAGTGTGTACAGATCATATACACACAGTTTACGCACTATCACAGCAAAATAACAATTGTTTTTTTAGAGGTATCTCAAATTGCACAGTCGTATAATTGGGGAGCATAGCGAGCCTCCTAGTGATGGTAACGGGTGGTTTATTATATATAATCCACACTGTACATACTGTAATGCCATACGTGCTTCTAATTTTGCGTGCGCACTCTCCTGCTCGCCAACAATGCTTAGCATTTCACTAGTATTGATATGTAAAGAATGCGTGGCATATGGGGCCTGATACCCACCCAAAGTAGTGCAGTAGTACTGCATTGCAAGAATGTGATGGTTATTTTAACACAAAATGTGGTTAACTCAGTTGCATGTGTAGTCACTCATTTATGTAATTAACAATTTAATGGCTAAAGATGTATAGTTATCTCAGTTGCATGTCTTGTATGTTGTCATTGGCAACTTAAATATCCACATAAGGCCAGGTTTTTTTGGGGGGGGGGGGGGGAGGGGGGAAATTGGCTTTGCCCCGGCTATGATCAATTCAAAAAAAATATTTTATTTCCAAGTCACCCCCTACATTTTAGGAAGTCCTGATTTCCCCCAATTTTTTTTTCTAGAAAAGTCCCTGAAGGGTTAAAATAACCCTACCAGTTCTAAAACACAGATATTATTTGTTGCATAGAATCATCATACTTGCATCATAGTTTGAATACTGTGGTCCTCACTGCAAAAACATGATTGTTATTTTAACACAAAATGTGGTTAACTCAGTTGCATGTGTAGTCATTCATTCATGTAAATGACAATTTAATGAGTCATATTAGATTGAAATAACAATACTCAGTCTACCCTGCAAAAAAGAGGTGGTTGTTTTGACCGGTGTGTTTGGTTACCTCAGTTGCATTACATGACTATAACCTGTCCTGGTATGTAGAGCATAATTTTTATCTGAGTGCATACATGAGTGCAAGCTACTCCTCCATTACATTTTATTACAGAAGTATAGTACAGTGGGGTTATGTACCTGACTTCCTCTGTGAGTTAATTATCTCAAGGGACATCGTAGTAAGGAAATTATTCCTTACAGATATCCTATATATCTCTTGGGAAGTTGTTATGTTACAACTGAGGTATAAGGTTAATTTAAAAATAACATCCCATTTTGCTCTACATACCAGGACAGGTTATAGTATAGTGTAACCACACACACTGGTCAAAACAACCACCTCTTTTTTGCAGTGGCATGTTTTTACCTCAGTTGCATGTGTAGTCACTCATTCATGTAATTGACAATTTGAGAGGAGAGCCAAACGGCACATACCATAGACACACACATATATATATATAATTATGTGTGTCTATGGTATGTGCCGTTTGGCTCTCCTCTCATTGAGACAAACATTGAGAGGAGAGCCAAACGGCACATACCATAGACACACACACATATATATATATATATATATATAATTATGTGTGTCTATGGTATGTGCCGTTTGGCTCTCCTCTCAATGTTTGTTCAACAGCCATTAAATTGTCAATTACATGAATGAGTGACTACACATGCAACTGAGGTAAAAACACTTTTTGTTAAAATAACCATCACATTTTTGCAGTGAGCTACTAGTATCCAAATAGTATATTCTTACAGGTCTGTATGTTGCTTTACTTTCTACATTTGTTGACCCTTCACTACAAGTTTCTTTTAGACAAAACATACTGTTTTTGTTTCACTGACTGCACTCCATCACATAATGTGGAGATGGATTAGCATAGCTCTGGATTAGTGGGGTAAAAATTCTTGACAGAAAAAAATTTCACTGTTTGAAATTATATCCGTTAACTGTTGATCTAAAATGGAAACCCAGTAGGCATACAGGTACATCCTGCACACTGCAAAAATGTGATGGTTATTTTAACACAAAATGTGGTTAACTGTAGTCACTCATTTATGTAAATGACAATTTAATGGCTAAAGATGTATAGTTATCTCAGTTGCAGTCTTGTATGTTCAGACAGAATGCTGTGTACAATGGATGACATTCAACTTGGAATGTGGCAATAGCATGTGTAATCGTTCAACCCATAAATTTTAATCACCATATTTTACTGGCTGAGTGATTATATAATTGGACCTCACATATCCTAACATGACATCCTTGAGATTGAAATTATATACTCGGTCTAGGGGTGCACCTTGTTGGCTCTCCTCTCAACATTTCTTCAACAGCCATTAAATTGTCATATACATGAATGAGTGACTACACATGCAACTGATCTAACCACATTTTGTGTTAAAATAACCATCACATTTTTGCAGTGAACAAGTATACTAGTGGAATGCGGGCGAGGCCGGCTACATTTGCACGTTGTGCGGGGGGGGGGGGGGGGGGGGTACCCTGGAGGTCCGTATTACACATTTTATATGTCGGTCAGTCAATTGATCTGACGTATATATAAAAGTCTGACACAGGACATGGTACAGAATGCAAGTTTATGATGGTTACATTATTCTATGCTACATGCATCTACAATCATGCGTCAGGGGTTAGTGGGACTAGCAACAATTTGAGTCTACAGGTGAGTACTAAGGTGAGGCCTGCCCCCTATATTCAATCAATGTTAGGCCTCCAGCGCATAAAACATGGATTAATAGGTAGGTAAAGGAATCCGGAATAGTGCTAGGAAATTATGTGGAAATGTCATGTGCGTGCATGTGGTTGACTGTGTAGTAAATGTATATGCAGTCTGCTGCACCGCATCCTTTACTGAACAGCAAGAATGCTCATTGCAGGACTAGCTATGTTGAGTCATCAACAATATCAAAAGCGTCATTGATCTGTCATGTCATGTGTCATTATTATCGGACAATAACTAGAGACTAATGGGCAGGATATATGAGAATAAATGGGTAGAATCAAAAGAAGTGCAGATGGAAAAAAGTAGCACAATAGCCTCACGCCAAATCAATGTATGGTGGTGACACTACATAGTGGTGTGTACACTATCCAGTACGCATCTGGTAACCAACTGCCTTAGAGGTGTTGATTTTTGAAAAGGCTAGGCTAATTATTACTACTAAATTGTGACTGTATACACAGACATTGTTGGTTTGAACAATAGACTAGCTGACCTGTCAGCCATATATATATATATATATATATATATATATATATATATATATATATATATATAGTCATCAGTTTGTTATCTGACTACAGTAGAAGATAGGGCAAAATGTACAGACCTATCCAGGTAGTCTTGTGGTCAGGAGTCATACTGTGTTGTATGAGGACTGGAGCAGCACATGATGTGCAAACTGAACTGTCACAATTTGTCAGTAAGTCTTTGTAGTATGCACAGTTTGTGATATCTGACACCCATTCACTGGTACATTGTATGTGCAGATGACACAGTAAACCAAGTTGTAGAGGAATTACTCCCTACCTTGAAGGAATTACAGAGTACAGTGAACACTGTGAGTAATGATTTGAAATATTTTAATGAGACAGTAAACAGTTTGAGCAAGAAAGTCAGCAATCTTGAGGAACATCATGATCAACTCTCTTCTAAAATGGACAAGCTTCAGTCAAAATTGGATTCAATAAAGAAGAAAAAGTTCAAAGCTGTTGAGAGTCAACTGGAAGAGTACAAGCAGCAGACGACATCAGAACTAGCTGGACTACAGAACATGTTCAATGTGTCTCTTATAACTCAGACTAGTCATTTGAATCACAAGTTGGACACAACTGATGCTACTACAAGAGAAGACTTCCGTTTTATTAAGGAACATCTCGATACCCTCAATGCTAGTGTGAGGGAAGACCTCAGAGCTATGGACAATCAACTTAAGGAGCACAAGATCCAGATGACGTCAGAACTAGCTGGACTACAGAGCAATATAACATCTGAAATAGCTACTCTCCACAACACCGTCCAGTCCATTGCTCACTGTGAACAGCTGACAGAATTATCTACTAAAGTAGAGAGACTTGATTCAAAACTAGATTCAGTCAATGCTAGTATGAGGGAAGAGCTCAGAGCTATGGAGAGTTGCCTTGAAGAGCACAAGAATCAGACGACATCAGAACTAGCTGGACTACAGAACATGTTTAATGTGTCCTTTACATCTCATAATGAGCACCTTAGTTATTTGAATAGTAAGATGGATATACTCAATGCTAGTATGAGGGAAGACCTCAGCTCTATAAAGGAAGATCTGAACAGTCTCAATGAGACAATGAACAGAATAAACAGTCACATGGAGGAGCATGACAATCATGTGACTACTGAACCAACAATGATTAATGAATGCGTACAGCCCAATGTCACACAACCACCAAACAATGATAGTCTACACACATGTGGAGGTACAGGAGGTTGGAGACGTGTGGTCTACCTGGACATGACAGACCCCAATACCAACTGTCCCTCTGGCTGGCAGCTGACTAGTCACTCCAGGAGAACATGTGGTAAAGTTAATACCACCAGTCTCACCTGTGACAACATCACCTTCTCTGTCAGTGGAGGAGACTACACTAGAGTGTGTGGGAGAATCAAAGGCTATCAATACGGTTGGCCAGATGGATTTGAACCTTACGATGATGAAGTGACCACTATTGACGATGCCTACGTTTGTGGTGTTAGTCTTACACATGGCAGTCCACGACAACACATCTGGACATTTGCAGCTGGCATCGCTGAAGGTCGACCTGCTCGATATGACATCTGTCCTTGTGATGCTACCGTTAATATTACCATACCACCGTTTGTGGGTGGAGACTATTTCTGTGAATCAGGATACCACTCAAACAGCCCTGCAGGCTTCCACTCAAATGATCCTCTCTGGGATGGCTATGGCTGTAGTGCCAGCAGTACATGTTGCTCATTCAGAAATCCTCCATATTTCACTAAGGAACTCCCCAGCCCTACCACTGATGATATAGAGGCTAGGATATGTATGCAGGATGGTGGCGATGATACTCCAATAGAGTTGATAGAACTGTATGTGCAATAAATAATTGACTTTAGTACAGTACATCACGCTAGAGTGCTTTATGGTGTGTAGAAGGAAAACTCTACAATGTATGCACACTTCAATAAAACAAAGACATATTAACTGCTGCACCTCTTTCTTACTGCGTGTAGAAGTCTTCTGGGCCCACTACATATGTGTATGTGCAAAATTGTATACAGTGTACGTTAGCTGAAACAATCTCAATTGAATACTCATCAATTAATGTGTCACTATGTGGAAGTAGGGATGAGGTATACAAGGTCACTTTTCTAGACTACCTGAAATAGTGGGTAGGTTTAGAGTAGCAAACTGTCTAAATAGGGCAAAACCACTTCAACCAAAAAATCGGTTTGAACAATACAGTACACAGCAGCTATCGTTAATATATGTAGCTGATAGAACTGTATTTAAAATATATGTAGCTGACCTGTCCTTGTAGTAGTAGCTGTTTGTCTGACTATACACAGCCACTACAACTGAATTGCTAAGGTCTCAGTTACATGTTTATTGACCATAAGAAGAAAGCCCTGTAGAATTAATCTATTTGTTACCCTCCATTAAGAAAGAATTTAGTGGCTGTAGTACTGTTTACTGAACATACAAACCACAACTACAACAAAGTTATCTACAGGATATTGTTGGTTTGAACAAAAAGAGAACAATTGTGGTTCCTTTAAGACAATAGTTGACCTCTCCTTGTGCTAGCTAGTCATCAGTTTGTTGTCTGACTACAGTAGAAGATAGGGCAAAATGTATAGACCTATCCAGGTAGTCTTGTGGTCAGGAGTCATACTGTGTTGTATGAGGACTGGAGCAGCACATGATGTGCAAACTGAACTGTCACAATTTGTCAGTAAGTCTTTGCAGTAAATATGCATTATTAGTTCCAGACACTCATTCACTGGTACATTGTATGTGCAGATGACACAGTAAACCAGGTTATAGCAGGATTACTCCCTACCTTGAAGGAATTACAGGGTACAGTGAACACTGTGAGGAATGATTTAAACAGGTTTAACGTGATTGTGAACAATTTGACTGAGAAAGTCAGCAATCTTGAGGAACATCAGAATACTCTCTCTTCTAAAATGGACCAATTTGAGTCAAAATTAGATACAATTAAGAAGAAGAAGTTCAAAGCTGTTGAAAGTCAACTGGAGGAACACATGACCCAGACAACATCAGAACTAGCTGGACTACAGAACATGTTCAATGTGTCCCTTACATCTCACACTGAACAGATCAGTCATTTGAATGGTAAGATGGACATACTTAATGTTAGTATGAGGGAACACCTCAGAGCTATGGACAATCAACTTGAGGAGCACAAGACCCAGATGACATCAGAACTAGCTGGACTACAGAGGAACATGACATCTATTCTACACAATACCTTACTATCACACACTCAGCAACTGACCACTACAATGGAGCTGACACAGCTCTCTACTAAAGTAGACACACTGGATTCAAAACTGGTTTCAGTCAATGGTAGTTTTAGGGAAGACTTCAGTTGTATAAAGGAAGACTTGGGCAGCTTCAATGAGACAATGAACAGAATAAGTGACAACCTGGCAGAGCATGAGGATCGCATCTATGGGTATATTACAGCACCTCCATTACACACATGTGGAGGTACAGGAGGCTGGAGACGTGTGGTCTACCTGGACATGACAGACCCCAATACCAACTGTCCCTCTGGCTGGCAGCTGACTAGCCACTCCAAGAGAACGTGTGGTAGAGTTGGTAATCACAATCTCACCTGTGACTCAGCCACATTCCGTGTCAGTGGAGGAGACTACACTAGAGTGTGTGGTAGAATCAAAGGCTATCAATATGGGGTTACAGATGGATTTGAGGCCTACCATGAAGGTAGAGTGACCACTATTGATGGTGCCTATGTTAGTGGTGTTAGTCTTACACATGGCAGTCCACGACAACACATCTGGACATTTGCAGCTGGTTATTCTGAGTTTCACCTTACTCGTCAAGATGTCTGTCCTTGTGATGCTACCATTAATATTACCATCCCACCATTTGTGGGTGGAGACTATTTCTGTGAATCAGGATTCAACTCACGACCTTATACACTATTCTATCAAAACGATCCTCTCTGGGATGGCTACGGCTGTAGTGCCAGCAGTACATGTTGCTCATTCAACAATCCTCCATATTTCACTAAACAACTCCCCAGTCCTACCAATGATGATATAGAGGCTAGGTTATGTCGATGGGAGTATTATGAGGATACTCCAATAGAGTTCTTAGAGCTGTATGTACAGTAACTCAAACTGATACTTTTGTACAGTACATCATTGGTGAGCGGAGCAAGCCCACCTGCATATATGTATGTATGTATCCGACGATGCATTTTGGCCCAGGACCGACCATGTGCTATGCGCAAACGTAACCGGCCTTGTGTCTTCCGCTCACCATCAATGTGTAGCATTCAACTAGTATTATACTGTGTAGGAGGAAATCTACAATGTACACACACTACAATGACATATTACTCCTGTTTAGTGCATGCAAACCATGGAGTCGAGGAATGTCACATGATACCTTCACGAATAAATTTGCATACGTGTTTACATTAACCACATTTACATTTAGTGAAATATGGAGAATTGTTGAATGAGCAACATGCACCATTACATTTCACAAGCTTAATAGCTGTAAGTTCAAGGTGCTATTTGCTGGAGGTTGGCATCTATCTTCTGTACGAAGCTTTTGAGAGTCATTCGTAGGGAATTATGGGGGCACATTCAAAATTCCAGCTACCCTTGCCTTCATGGATACATGCCAATTCGTCTGTTACATATATCTTTGGCCTATTTTCTAATTCAATAAATGAACTGATTGACTTTACATGTTAGAGTACTTATAGTGTGTATGAGGAACTCTACAACGTACGCACACTTCAATGAAACAATGACATATTAACTGCTGCACCTCTTTCTTACTGTATGTAGAAGTCCCTTAACCCCAAATAGGCCAACACTTATGTATATGTATGTGAATAATTGTTATACAATGTGCGTTGTGGGTGCATGGTTGATGGCAGTAGTGCTAGGGCAGCCTCTTGAATATTATTATACAGTGTACGTTAGCTGAAGCAATCTCTATAAATACTCGTCAATGTGTCAGAATGTGGAAGTAGGGATGAGGGTATACTGCAACATTAAGGTCACTTTACTAAAGTAATGGGTAGGTTTAGAATAGCTAACTGTCCTAATGAAAAAAAAACACATTGTGGTTTGAACAATACAGTACACTGTAGCTTACCTACCCTTGTAGTAGTGGCCATTTGTTCTCCACTAACAAGGAATTAGTGGCTGTAGTAACTTTTACTGAGCATACAAACCACAACCACAAAAAGGTTATCTACAGGATATTGTTGGTTTGAACAAAAAAGCCTCTCCTTGTGCTAGCTAGTCATCAGTTTGTTGTCTGACTACAGTAGAAGATAGGGCAAAATGTACAGACCTATCCAGGTAGTCTTGTGGTCAGGAGTCATACTGTGTTGTATGAGGACTGGAGCAGCACATGATGTGCAATGTGTCAGTAAGTCTTTGCAGTATGCACAGATAGTGAAATCTGACACTCATTCACTGGTACATTGTATGTGCAGATGACACAGCAAACCAGGTTATAGCACCTGCAGGATTACTCCCTACCTTGAAGGAAATACAGGGTAATATCAACTCTGTGAGGAATGATTTGAGCAATTTTAACGTGATTGTGAACAATTTGACTGAGAAAGTCAGCAATCTTGAGGAGCATCAGAATACTCTCTCTTATAAAATGGACCAACTTGAGTCAAAATTGGATACAATTAAGAAGAAAAATTTCAAAGCTGTTGAAAGTCAACTGGAAGAGTACAAGAACCAGACAACATCAGAACTAGCTGGACTACAGAACATGTTCAATGTGTCCCTTACATCTCACACTGAGCAGCTTAGTCATAAGATGGACATACTCAATGCTAGTATGAGGGAAGACCTCAGCTGTATAAAGGAAGATCTGAGCAGTCTCAATGAGACAATGAACAGAATAAAGGATACTGAACCAAAGATTGAAAGCTTTCCATTACACACATGTGGAGGTACAGGAGGTTGGAGACGTGTGGTCTACTTGGACATGAGAGACCCCAATACCAACTGTCCCTCTGGCTGGCAGCTGACTGGCCTCCCCAAGAGAACATGTGGTAGAGTTAGTACTCACAATCTCACCTGTGACTCTGTGACCTTCCCTGTCAGTGGAGGAGACTACACTAGAGTGTGTGGTAGAATCAAAGCCTATCAGTATGGGGCTACAGATGCATTTGAGGCCTACAATGAAGGTAGAGTGACCACTATTGATGGTGCCTATGTTAGTGGTGTTAGTCTTACACATGGCAGTCCACGACAACACATCTGGACATTTGCAGCTGGTGTTTCTGAGTATTACCGTACTCTAAATGATGTGTGTCCTTGTGATGCTACTGTGACTATTACCATCCCACCATTTGTGGGTGGAGACTATTTCTGTGAATCAGGATTCAACTCACGAGCTTATACACGATTCCTTCCAGATGATCCTCTCTGGGATGGCTATGGCTGTATTGCCAGCAGTACATGTTGCTCATTCAACAATCCTCCATATTTCACTAAACAACTTCCCAGCCCTACCACTGATGATATAGAGGCTAGGATATGTCGATGGGAGTCTAATGAAGATACTCCAATAGAGGTTTTAGACCTGTATGTGCAGTAACTCAAACCAATACTTCTTGTACTACTGGTCGTTATCTCTCCCAGCAAGTACATCATATTATTAAGTGCTTATACTGTATAGGAGGAAACTCTACAATGTACACACACTACAATGAAATAATGCCATACATGTATTACTTGACCTGTTTTGTGTACCCAAGCCGTGGAGTCAGAGGAGGTACGACGACGTCACAGAATATAATCATGAATAAATTAATGAGTACTTTTGCATAGTTTTTACAAATGTCAAGCTAGTGTCACAAGCTTAACAGTAAGTTCAAGGTGCTATTTTGCTGGAGGTGGGCATCTACCTTGTGTACAAAGCTCTTTCTGGGGAGCATGTTCAAAATTACAGCTACCCTTGCCTTCATGGATTAATGCCAATTTGTCGGTTACATTTATTTGTCCAATGCCCTATACTGTGTAGGAGGACACTCTACAATGTACACACACTACAATGAAACAATGACATAATATTATTACTAAACCTGTTTTGTGTATGCAAGCCTGACTCCATGGCTATATCATCTAATGTCACATAATATAATCATGAATAAATTAATGAGTACTTTTGCATAGTTATTACAAATGTCAAGTTTCACAAGTTTAACAGAAGTTCAAGGTGCTATTTTGCTGGAGGTGGTCATCTACCTTCTGTACAAAGCTCTTGAGAGTTATTCATAGGGAATTCCTGGGGGCAGATTCAAAATTCCAGCTACCCTTGCCTTCATGGATTAATGCCAATTTGTCAGTTACTTTGTCCAATGCCCTACCTCTCTGCTAAAGTTTGATAGTAGTTGATTCTATAGCTCTCATATAACTATGCAATGAATGGAAGAGGTCAATGTTTTTTCCTCATGGTACTTATTCCTTATAGCAATTCATTACGTCATGTCGTACCTCCTCTGCCATGGAGTAACGATTAATGTTGGCTGACAGGTAAGATGTAAAGTAAATTGTGGTGGGTACTCTATCAATAGGGTTAGTGTACGTATATATATTTGCTGACTTTACTCTATTATTAGCTACTACAACTGCTGACGTAACTCTATTATTAGCTACTACAACTAAATTGTGACTGTATACAATAAGAATAGCTGACCTCTCCTTGTGCTAGCTAGTCATCAGTTTGTTGTCTGACTACAGTAGAAGATAGGGCAAAATGTACAGACCTATCCAGGTAGTCTTGTGGTCAGGAGTCATACTGTGTTGTATGAGGACTGGAGCAGCACAAGAAAATTGTAAGTAATATGAGATAGTATATAAAATGTGATATTAAACTTCAAATATTCAGGTACAGGTGCAACTGAAGTTCTGCAAATATTACTTCCACTCATAAATGATATTCAGAAAGACCTGACCCACGTGAAAAATGATTTGGCCCAACTTAACCGTACTATCAACCTTATCACTCCGATTCACACATGTGGAGGTACAGGAAGTTGGAGACGTGTGGTCTACCTGGACATGACAGACCCCAATACCAACTGTCCCTCTGGCTGGCAGCTGACTAGCCACTCCAGGAGAACATGTGGTAGAGTTAGTACTGGCAGGCTCACCTGTGACTCCAATACCAACTGTAGAGTTAATACTCACAATCTCACCTGTGACTCTGTCACCTTCCCTGTCAGTGGAGGAGACTACACTAGAGTGTGTGGTAAAATCAAAGGCTATCAGGTTGGTTGGACAGATGGATTTGAGGCCTATGATGATGGTGACGTGACCACTATTGATGGTGCCTATGTTAGTGGTGTTAGTCTTACACATGGCAGTCCACGACAACACATCTGGACATTTGCAGCTGGCTATTCTGAGTATTACCCTAATCGGAATGATGCCTGTCCTTGTGATGCTACCATTCATATCACCATCCCACCATTTGTGGGTGGAGATTATTTCTGTGAATCAGGAAAGAACTCGAAGGACAAAGATGGCTTCTTTCTAGATGATCCTCTCTGGGATGGTGATGGCTGTACTGCCAGCAGTACATGTTGCTCATTCAACAATCCTCCATGTTTCACTAAACAACTCCCTAGCCCTACCACTGATGATATAGAGGTTAGGATATGCCAGAAGGATAGGGGTGATTATACTCCAATAGAGTTCCTAGAACTCTATGTGCAGTAAATAAACTGATTGACTTATATATAGTACACCATATGCCCTACTAGATGTTTTATAGTGTGTAGGAGGACACAATACAATGTACATGTGAGTGCTGGAATTCATTTAAAATTTGTACTAGTGCACACCTTCCTTTCTTCCACAACCATCCATCTCTCCCCTCCTCCTCCCTCCCCCTCCCTTCTTCCCTCTCTCCCCCCTCCCTACTTCTCTCTCTCCCCTCCCTCCCTCCTCCCCTCAGGCCCGGCGGAACCAATAACTTTATTGGTCCGGCCGTCTGCGCATGAACAGCGATCCTAGCGATCAGCATTCCTCACTCAAAGCGCTAAGATCAGGCATTTAACTCGACCGCTACACGATGTCGTGACAGAGCCCCACCCATATTACAGTATGCACACGGTCACTAGCTTGACCGCTACATGATGTCGTGAACAGAGCCCCACCCATATTACAGTATGCACACGGTCACTTGCTTGACCGCTACATGATGTCGTGAACAGAGCCCCACCCATATTACAGTATGCACACGGTCACTGGCTTGACCGCTACATGATGTCGTGAACAGAGCCCCACCCATATTACAGTATGCACATGATCACTAGCTTGACCGCTACATGATGTCGTGAACAGAGCCCCACCCATATTACAGTATGCACATGGTCACTTGCTTGACCGCTGCATGATGTCGTGAACAGAGCCCCACCCATATTACAGTATGCACACGGTCACTTGCTTGACCGCTACATGATGTCGTGAACAGAGCCCCACCCATATTACAGTATGCACATGATCGCTAGCAGCCCTGCCCACCTATAATAATAAGCCCAAAAATTGGACCGGCTCTGCCGGCCTGCCCCTCCCCCTCCCTTCTTCCCTCTCTCCCCTCTCTCCTTTCACCTCCCTCCTTTCTTCCTCTCTCACCTCCTTCTCCCCTCCTTCCCTACCTCTTCCCCCCTTCCTCTCTACCTGCCTCCCTCCCCCCTCCTCCCTCCCTCTCACCATTTTTCTCCACTCTAGTAAGTGGCTTGGTCCCAGAAAACACCTCCCCCAGCTCCGTCATCCTCTCCGACCCCTCCTTCTTGTACGCCTCCCACTTCTCCTGTTTCTCATCCATCAGCTTCTTAAACATCTAATTACAGTGACAGTGAGAAACTGGAAATAAGCTTATTATTGGTACATTTGTACCTAGTACCTAGTACGTGACCATAACTACATTGAACATAGAAATATAGCACACTAGCTAAATTAGAAGTGTGAAAGAAGGAGAGAAAGACAACCCAGACAGACAAGAAACATATGATACAGACCAGACAAACAAGACACATGATACAGACCAGACAAACAAGACACATATGATAGAGACTAGACAAACATATACGTATATGAACATACACTGTGTGAATTATCTTGCTTCATATTATCCTCCCTCTCTACATTACTCTTCCCTTCCCCCTCCCTCGCCCCCTCCCTCCAACCTCCTCTTCCTCCCTACTCCCTCTCCCCTTCCCTCCCCCCTCCCTCCCTCCCTCCCTCCCTCCCTCCCTCCCTCCTCGAGCCTCCTCCCTCCCTCCCTCCTCTCTCCCTCCTCGAGCTTCCTCCCTCCTCTTCTACCTACCTCTTTAAGAAGAAATTCAAACTGTGCCGTATTGAGCAAAAACACAAAGAGCTTCTTTGGTTTGTATCCCACTGCGATGACATCATCCCTAATCTGCTTACATCGCCGATGGTGATCAGCCACTGTTGAAAAAGGTGTGTAATCCATCATTCAGGGTTTCATCCAGAGGAGGGGCCTGGAATTTCCCTCCCCCCAGCCTCAATTTCCCCTCCCCCAGAAAACTTGTATACTCTTTGTTCACATGTTATTTGCTGGGGTAGCATCGGATATTCACACTAACACATGTGCTGCAAACTCATGCATGACGCTGTGGCAGTGTCCCACAAACTTCTTCCCCCCCCTCCCCACCACCACCACCACCACCACCACCACCACCACCACCACCAAAAATCCTGTATGAAACCCTGATCATCATCTATGACAATTCACTCCACGAGATGCTTAGAAAGACAAGGCAAGGCAACACAACAAAATAGAAAGACAAAGCAACACAACACAACTTGCCCAAAGCAGTTAGATGCCTCGGCTTTCTAGAGCTACCGAGGCAGCTCAGCTGGCTGGGCTCGAATCACAAATACAATACAAAGCAACCAAAGCACCTCAACCAAAGCATCACAAACCTGATAAACAGGTGAATTCAAACATAGTATGAAGGAGAAGGCCGCGGTAGTCAATGTATTCCTGTGTACCTGTGACAGTACTGCGTTGCTTTTTGCATTGTACTATACAAAAAGCAAGAGCACTGGAGACACCGTGGGAGAGAGCAGGGTTTATTTGCCCCCCCAAGGATTTCATTTGCCCCCCCAAGCATATGACACAATCAACAATCCCTCTCCTGCCCTTCCAAATGTGCCCCCCCCCCCCCCCCCCCCCCAGTTTCTACAATTGTTAATTTTGCCCCCTCAAGGACTCATGTCTAGATTAAACCCTGGAGAGGCTTCTCTGCTCCAACGTACAGTTAGTCCATTGCCTTCTTCACATGTGTAGTTTTGCATTTGGCAAAAAAAAGTTTCATTGGCTGGTCTGACGGCCAACGAACTAGCACGTAAGCTAAAAAGCATGGTTTTTAATATTCAGTTCTCTCTGGCACAGTTGGATTGCTCCACTCGCCATTAAGGTTAAATATTCAACTAGAGTATCAACTTAATCCATCCATCCTACACACACGTTGTCAATGTTAAACATTCAACTATAGTATCAACCTAATCCATCCATCCTACACACACGTTGTCAATGTTGAACATTCAACTATAGTTAATGTACCTGGGACAGTGTGTAACATGATCCAGCGGAGGGTGACGTTACACTCTCTGAGGCAGTTCATCAGTTTCCCCATATTGTCCAGAACAAAGTCTGCCACCAGTGTCCCTTCGGTCAAGAAATCTTCCACCTATGTACATTGTGTACATGTACATGAAAAAAAAAAATCTGGTGGGGCCAGACAAGCTATGTAAGCGATCCCTGGACAGCGCTGTTTCGAGCTTATTAGCTCTCATCAGCAGGGAATACGCAACAGCTTGTCTAGCACACCACCAGTTTATATACGCAAGACGCACCAGAACACTAGTGGTTCAGCCGTTTCAAAACTAATGCGATTCATCCACCACATGTACATTGTGTGTGTACGTACATAAGAGCATCGCCTGGAAAGCTGATGGTCGTGGGTTCGAGTCCCACCCGAGGCAGCCAATTTTTCTTTGAAAATGACTGTTTCGGGCGAGTTGTGTTGTATTGGTTTGCCTTTCTGTTGTGTTGTTGTTGTTGCCTTGCCTTTCTCAGTATCTCTCGGATTGATTGTTCATACACGTGTATGCATGTCAATGTGGCCAAGAGTGCAGGCTCAAGTCTTTGTCAGAATGTATCGGTAGTAAGATGCAGGGCATTGTGGGTGAGCGTCTGAGCGAGACTGACCTCTGACCCCACTGACCTTCGTTATGTATGTGCAGGGACACCGTACATGGCACATAACATACATACCATAATATATACAATCCTAATTCCTAAGTGATACCAGATTGACAGATTACAGTACAGCCAACATTTGTACATGTATGTATGTATAGTCGGGTTCTTTTAGTAAGAATTGAAGGGCTGAGAACCAGAGTGGCCTAACCCGCTAAACAGCAGTTTACCCCCCTAAAACTCAAATGTACTTTAAAATGTGTTTCAGGACAAGGGGAAAATTCATTAAATCAAAAATATCTCATGAATGCTTATAGCTATACCTAACTTTTTAATTCATATTTGTGCTATTTGGATGATTTCCCATTCTTAATTTTGGGATAGGCCACTCTGGTTCTCAGCCCTTCAATTAGACTACCTTAAGGTGACAATTATTTGCAGGTACATTTTTTGCGGATTTAGGATTCTGTGCATTTTACTGGTATCAAATTTTGCTATTGCTAGCTCACCCTCGGTGCGCGCATGCGCAGAGAGGGTTGGCTTACCTCCACCAGATTCTTCCTTTGTGACCTGCAAATGCATCAGAAGTTACACAAAGGGATCTACTTAGCCTCCCTTGGACCACAACTTTCTCATAGTCCCTGCACGTTTGATCGCATGTAAAATGCGTGTATGTGTTTACATTCTGAACGCACGCGTGGGTGTGGGTGTGGCACCGCCGTGGTTATCAGGAGCCCAAATTTTGCGAGCATTAAATTTGGCATTCTGATGCAAATCTGCAGAAATATCAAACTTTAGAGCTCAGTCAGTGTCTATAGTTAGATTACTAAATCTCGTAGTAACTCGATTTGAGTTACTAAATTGTAATGTAGATTATTATCATAAATCATACAAGTGATGTAGATTATCGTACATATCTTACAAGACCAACCGTAGCAACGCGTCCATAGCTTTGTAACTTCAAACACGGCGTACCGCTTCCTACGTGGATTAGCTACAAGTTCAACGCGGTACTTTTGGAAGCGTGGTCAATAAGCGATGCGCATCATCTATCTTCGCAAAACATTTCCATCGTTTCGTTGAGCGGAAGCAGCGGTAAGCTTTTTTTGTAGTGCGTGTCGCTCTAAATAAGTTAGACAGGCTCGTCCAATGAAATCTACGTGATTTAGAAGGCCTCGGGGCCTTAGTAGCGTGATTTAGAAGGCCCCGAGGCCTTCTAAATCACATAGATTTCATGAACTCGCTGTCTAACTTATATTTAGTACCTGCAAAAAATAGTCACCTTAAGGTATTTGCCTTGCTTTGTGTTGCTTTGTATGTGTGATTCAGTCCAGCCAGCTGAGCTGCCTCGGTAGCTCAGTTGGTAAGAACACTATCTGGTATGCAGTGTTGAGGCAGCTCTAAAATGTTTGTCTTGGTCAAATTGAGTTGTGCTATGTTGTATTCACTTTTGTAGCTACTGAAGATGTACATGTACCCCAGTGGGTATGGGTGTCTTTGGTGGCTTCATTGCCCCGGCCCAACCCGTGACTGGTGGTTTTTGAATTAGGGGCCTTGTCCAGTTTATTGCTCTGGGCGTGGCAGGCACTACGTAGGTAATGATGTGGTGGATGAATCTCATTAGTTTTGAAACCGCTGAACCACTAGTGTTCTGGTGCACCTTGCGTACATAAACCAGTGGTATGCTAGACAAGTTGTGTGTATTCCCTGCTGATGAGAGCTAATAAGCTCGAAACAGCACTGTCCAGGGATCGCTCATATAGCTTGTCTGGCCCCACCAGATATGTTTTTTTTCATGTACTACAGTAGTAGACTTACCGCCTTGTTGAGAGGAGCCACCTGATTAATGTACTTCCTGGCCTGGGAACAGAGAGAAGGTAATATATTGATCTGGACCCCTGAAATGAGGACACCTCAACATGTCCAGCAACATGCAGTACTTGGGTATCCCATTGCATTGTACCCTTAGGACAGGCTGCTAATGTCGAAGTGGGAATATCCTGTTATGTCCCACTCACTGTATCTACTGTCCATCCCATCACATCCCATTATGTACCCCAATGTACCAGGGGCAGAGTGGGAACATCCCAATACAGTTTATTGGTGTTTTTTACATTGGAACCTGCCTATGTGGTCACTTAAGTCAGCTACCTGGTCTACACAGCAAAGTCTCAACCATGACTATACTAGTGGAATGCATTGTTGGCAAACGCATTGTTGGCGAGCGGGAGTGTGCACGCAAAATTAGAAGCACGTACGGCATTACGGTATGTACAGTGCCGGTTACATATATATATATATATATATATATATATATATATTTAGACTACGGTAATTTTAAATTGACCAATCAGGTCGCGAGAAACGCGGGATCTATTTTTCATAGTCACCTCGTCAGCGGGATCTATAGTTGGCCGCTGGCCCCTAGTACCGGAATCTATTTGCACGCTTGTTGCTAACGGTTTGAATGGTCACTGTCCAATCAATTTCTCCGCTGTAGTCTAAAATAGTTAGACGCACTCGTCGTCGGGAACTACGCGATTTAGAAAGCCTCGGGCCCTTGGTAGCGCCCTTGCTACGCTCGGGACGCTACATCCGGGCCTCGGCTTTCTAAATCGCGTAGTTCCCTCGACTCGGCGTCTAACTTATATATATATATAGAGAGAGAGAGAGAGAGAGAGAGAGAGAGAGAGAGAGAGAGAGAGAGAGAAAGAGAGAGAGAGAGAGAAAATCGCCTGTTCACATCACTAGGTAGGCTCGCTATGCTTGCCAATTAGACAGGGTCAACTGTACTGGGTATCCTGATTAGAGAAGGGTCATTGTGTAGTTGCTAACCAGTTGACTGATATTTTCAGGAGTGAGAGTGTTGTTGAGTGCAGTGCGAGCAGCTTTGTATGGCTCCCAGGCTTCAAGGAGGTTAACTGTGATACCCATGTACATGGAGATGACCTGGGGGAGGGAAGGGGGAGAGAGAGATAGAGAGAGGGAGGGAGGGAGGGAGGGAGGGGGGAGGGGGAGAGAGAGAGGGAGAGAGGGACAGAGGGAAAGAGGGGGGAGGGGGCGGGGGAGGGGAAGGGAGGGAGGGAGGGGGGAGAGAGGGAGGGGGGGGGGGGGGAAGGGAGGGAGGGAGAGAGGGGGGAGGAAGAGAGGAGTCAATTTCAACCACACAGCACCACTCATTCCCATACCCAGTTATCTGGAAAGTGCTTGTCAACGATCTCCCTCATCTGTGCCTGCTGTCCATTGAGAATGTGAGGGGCAAAGAAGAGAATGACGTAGAGCATGGCCGCCTGAGTGGCCAGAGCTGTGCTGCGGTGCTGTGGATTAGGGTAGGTCGATATCTGCGGAGGAAGAAAGGGGTTAAATCATCATAGAGGTACTACATGTATCAATAAAACGTAGAACTGATAAAATTGTAATATGAGATTTTGCCTTTCTAAAGCTGACTTGTAAAAATCAGGACACCTCACTAATCAGGACACCTCACTAATTAGGACACCTCACTAATCAGGACACCTCACTAATTGGGACACCTCACTAATCAGGACACTCCACTAATTAGGACATCTCACTAATCAGGACACCTCACTAATCAGGACACCTCACTAATCAGGACACCTCACTAATCAGGACACCTCCCTAATCAGGACACCTCACTAATCAGGACACCTCACTAATCAGAACACCTCACTAATCAGGACACCTCACTAATCAGGACACCTCCCTAATCAGGACACCTCACTAAACAATTCCTTGATCATACATGTACATGTACCTGGCTGTAGATGTCATCTGATCTCAGACGTCCAATGACCATCTCTATGAATACCTTTGAAATGGGGATACGGC
>OZ019946.1:10907040-11094540 GCA_963970385.1 Theonella swinhoei
GTTATAAATGTCATTAATATTTAGATGCATGTATAACACTGTAACAAATTTGATATAATTCCATCCACTAAATTGCTATCTGCATTGTTAGCATGATCCTCTGTTGAGTTCGCCAATGCTACTGCTCCCGGACCGTTTCCAATCACGATCACGTGATTGGAAACGGTCCGGGAGCAGTAGCATTGATCCTAGACAAGTTGTCTAGATGATCTAGGGCGGGGGGGGGCGGCTAAGGCCCATTTGTGAGCTACGCCTCCACAAAAAATTAATTAAACGGGCAACAACGAGCCGCTGCACGCGTCTTTGCTGCTATGTATATAGCAAGTCACTCTATATATAACAAGTTCAGCATGTACTGTAACGTCTCTGTGTGTGCCGTTCGTCGCACAGTAATAACTAGTATTGGCGAGCGGACCTAGTCGCCCGTGTGTACATACCGTAATGTTATACGTGATTCTAAGTTTAGCGCATGGACAAATTGGCGGCAAGATCGGCTCACCAAAAACGCACCTACACTGTAAAAATATTAAGTTTGTATTAAACCATGGTATGGTTATCTCAGCTGGTCAATATTCTCAGAAACAGAAACGATGCAGTAATAGTACAAACATCCTTTTGGTTGCCAATAGTAATTATGGTGATACACACTGTGGTTTCTGAGAATATTGACCACCAATTATAGTGATAGATCTACACACCATAGGGAACTCACAGTAAACACCAGAGAAGATGCAATTGAGATAACCATACCATGGTTTAATACAAACTTAATATTTTTACAGTGTAGTTATCTCCATTATGAACTTATCAAAAGAGTACACCTAACTTAATGAATATTAATGACCTCCCCATGTGTCAACCTCTTCCGGCGTCACTGTCAGTCCAAGCCTCGTTCAAGCGAGCTATATACACTTGGTCTTTATTGCGGTTTGCTCTTTATACACACACTCCTGAGTGCGCGCGCTCCTTATATACAAAATATACATTCAGAGTAGCGCGCGCCTCACTTAGACCTATGCACGTATATATAACAATCACTGCTCCTACGATACATAGAGCCACTGAGCTACAAATTCGTTCCTCTTTTCAATCTGTCTTGGTAATGTATGTACCGTCTCTCTGGACGTTGAAGATAGCTATCTCCGCAGCTGCGATGGGAATGGGTTTCTTTGTCCTTCTCTTGAGCAGGAGCTCTTTAGATCCACCTTTATTGAGGTCGCCAGAGATCAACGTCGAGGAGTTTTTCGTGACACAAGCAAACGTGACTAGGAGGTGAGCCTGTGATGTTGAGGATTGCCTCGCCATGTGCGCCATATACACGTACGTATCTTAATCCTAACAAGTATCGTAGAAAAATCGATCTCTGTAATAAGTAAAATTCCATGAATGCATTTTACAGTGAGCATGAAATCTCTTTATATATAGCCGCTCTCCTTAGAGTGTGACAGACTCTCCTTAACTATATACACCTCTGTGTCAGTACAGATGTTTTGCCCTCTGGGCTTCTTTAGGTACTGTTACTGATACAGAAAGAGATATGGCTGCATGGCTGCAATAAAGTATACATGCACGAGCATTGTCATATTCTAAATGTAGTGTAAGTCCATGCATGAACTTCCAATCTACCCATGCAACAACTAATACACACACACACACACACACACACACACACACACACACACACACACACACACACACACACACACACACACACACACACACACACACACACACACACACACACACACACACACACACACACACACACACACACACACACACACACACACACACACACACACACACACACACACACACAGCTACCTATTAGGTTTGGTTAGTTTGTGTTAATGTTATCCTGTGCAGCAGCTCATTCTACACACTAAAATGTTTGTGGTTACTTTAATGGACATTGTCTTGGTTAACAGTGTGCACAGTTGTAACAGTAACAACAAAAAGTTGTCAGAGGCAATTAATAACTAAATTGCCCACACAAGGTCCACAGTTCTTGCAGTTGTAAAATGACAGGAGTCAAGTTGGTTGGATAGGTGGTATATGCTAGGATATATCAAAGTTCCAATGTGTAGCACCTAAGTTGCATGTGTACTATGCAACTATACTATTAGTTTCATTTTGTTATATACTCACTCTACTTTGTAGAATTGGTAGTACATCAGTGGGTATATAGACACCACTAGGTTAAGGATTCATGATCACTAATATAGCTTCCATGGACTCTCGACCACCAAGTCTTGGAAATTTAAAGGACGTAATTAAAATCACAGAAGCCTTAGAAATGATGCAACTTAGCTAACCATATTTTAATTTAGGGTTATACTGATTAACCTTAACACCTTTACAGTGATAATATTTTACTACTGAGTGGTTATACAATTGCCTACAACATTCGGTTACTTTATCCTGTCATGGTTGACTCAGGTGTGAATATAGGCAACTGAAAAAAGCACACTATAGTAAAGATGAAAAGTATTGTGTACTGAAAAGGCCCGTGTAGGCTCATTGGGTGTATACCTGAATGCCACAGGGCCTGAGGCACAAGGGCTGCAGGCCCGAGGGACTACATCATAACTGTGCCAACATATCCTGTGTGAGCACAAGGGCCATGCAACAACTAATCAAATTGGTGCCATTTCTATGGTTTCCCAGTCACTAACCACTCCCTTACTAGCCTCAGATCATGTAATTAGTGATGATTGTGATAAGTGTGCCACACATGATATGTTGGCACACTATAGCCTCTGTTACTCCACCATTGCAGGCAACAAATATATACATGTGTATAGTCCACCTCAATTTGCTATGCATACATGCAGTTTTATTGGGCTGGGGGTGGGGGGGAGGGGGCTGGCTCCCTTAAATATTTTAGAAGCCAGATTCATTTGCTCCTACATATCCTATTTAAAGGGGGCAAGGGTCCCCTTAGAAGTCCAGATAGTATTACATTTGCTCCTACATATCCACCCCCTTATGGACATTAAATTTTGCAGTATGATATATAACAGCATGCACCATTTATCAGCAATGCCATCCCTGAACATGTCATATTTTTGTTATTTTGTATTCATCTATTTCAGGGTTCCAGTTAACATGCTAAGCATTGGCAAACAGCCAAAAGTCTCTACACAGTCATACACTACTATTAACCAACATCTACTTCAATCTAACAATAGCTATGTAGTAGCTCTGTCTATATGGGAGCAGACTATTGGAGCATCAGTTAATGTCATGCAGTTACAGTGTTGGACTAAGACACTTGGACAACATTTCTCTTTAGTTGAGCCACACTTCAAAGTACATGCCAGCAGACTAGGGTTTTCATTTGGTTCAACTAGGTACACTGACATTCGTCTAAGCTCTGTGTATGACATGGAATCATGGTATAAATTATGGCCTGAACGCGGTCTGGGAGAACTTGCACCATTTGTATCTAGAGAGAAATTTATTGATGAGATAACAAAGTTTGAAATGAAAGTAGTGTTTGTGGAATTTCAGTATCCTGGTGAAGAGTGTAAACAATCATGGAATGTTTCTGAAGATTTGAAAGATTTGAAACACTATCGCAATTTGAATGTCACAAGAACAGTTTGTGTGAAAGTTGGAAACAAAACTTCAAATGTAAAAGGTGCGATATTTGGAGATGATGGAGATCATAATAGCACTGTATTAATATTACATAATTGGAGAGGACTTAAAGCTAATAGAAATTTTACAGACCTTCCGACATGTTCCAACCGAGAACACTTTGTCCATCTTGAGCCAAGTAAACAAGTTTTGGAAGACGCAGAATCATATGCAAGTAAACACTTTGGAGGATTTAAGAAGTATATTTCAGTGTCTGCAAGATTTGAAATGATAACTTCTAAGTTTAGAAATATGTCGAAAAACCAAATGTACAGCAAAATTCAAACAGTCATCAATGATTCAATTGCAGTAATACATGAACTGAGAAGAAAATATTCTCTGAATACAACATACTTATCATTTGACTTTGGACGTTGGGGCAGTGATACCTTCAAGGGTGCAAAGTACTATGGGTCTAGTGAGCTACTTACCAAGTTTCAGAAGGTCGTTTACAGAGGCAGAATGTCCCTGAGAGAGTACGAACAATCCTTTATGACACTCAAGTACCAACATCCAGCGTACCTTGCAATGGTGCAAATGGTCCTTGTGTCTAGAGGCAAGTGCCTTCTTAGAATGGGCACTACTGGAAAGTCTAGTGCCTATGTCATTTCTCTCTTTAAAAAATTTCATGAAGAGCCATACTGTGTGAGGTGTTTGCCTCAAGAGGAATGCCAGAATGTCTTTACTGTACACATGGTATGATGTATATAATATATGCTCTTTGTTATTTAGTGCACATTAGTTGAATATATTATCAAGATTAATATTTCCTGTCATGAGTGTCATCTTGACATTTGCCATTGTAGTCAGTCTCACTGAACATTTGTCAGGTTAGATTTTTGTTAGTAACATACAGTACAGATCCAGTTCTCCAAGCACAGTCAACTCACCAGTCTTTATATAGGAATATATCTATATGCAACGTTAATAAATTGCAGTATTGGGTAATCTGCTAAGTGAGAGAGTCTCAGAGAGAAAGGCTGACATGCATCATCTTTCTATGCTATAGTACAGTTTCACGATGATAACTGGTAACCACATCACCAGTCTATTAGTCAAAGCCAAAGTCAAAGTATTATTGTTGCCCTCTTCGGGATAGTGCAGTGGCGTAGAAACGGGGGGGGGGGGGGGGCTCCAGGGGCTGGCGCCCCCCCTTAAATTCTGCGCGCTTGTATGTACATGCCAGTGGCGTAGGAACTACTGGAGCGTTTACATCAAGTCCAGGTACGCGTAGTACACGCCATACACGCGCATTCAAGATTCAGGTTGGCGCCCCCCTATAGTAAATCATCTTCCTACGCCACTGTAGTGTACATAGATTATTAACCCTCGCGCATGCGCGGGAGGGTTATTGTAGTCGTGTGTGTGTGTGTGTGTGTGTGTGTGTGTGTGTGTGTGTGTGTGTGTGTGTGTGTGTGTGTGTGTGTGTGTGTGAGAGAAGTTTGTCTTTCTCATTCCCCCTTGATCGCCTTGGCCTGTGTATGTTGACATCTAACTTAATACATCTTTACCAGGTCAACTAAGAATACTAGGAGAATGCAAAGCATTTGTGGGCGAGCGCAACGAGCGGAAGAGGCAAGGCCGGCTACGTTTGCGCGTTGCGCGGGGACGCATGCGCACTGACCGCGGTCGGTTGATGCATACATACATACAAACAAAATTGCCATTGAGTTCACTAGTACGGGCTCGCTGCGCTCGCCCAATAATATTTAATTGGTATTATGTACAGTAGAAGCCTCCAGGAATAAAAATTAAGTAGTGCTGGAGAGTGATAATAGTAAGAACATAAATACGAGAGTGACAAAAAACATAGCAAGAGAAAATGACTAATATGTAGGGGCCGCGGAACAGGTCCGGCTGCCCGACAGCCAGCTGAAGGACGAGCGCATGCGCGCGCGCGCGCACACGCGTACGCTGGCTCCGCGAATCTACGACGACGTACGTACACACACACGTCAGCGTGCTCCTAACGATGCACACGCTTACGCAGACTTTCAGAGTAGCGCGCGCCTTCCTTATATTACGTATATGCATGTACAATCACTGCTCGTACAAAAGTCAATATACGCTACAAATTCGTTCCTATTTCCAATCTCTCTTGGTAATGTATCTACCGTCTCTATGGACGTTGAAGATTGCTATTTCTGCAGCCGTGATGGGAATGGGATTTTTTATTCTTATTTTGAGCATGAGCTCTATAGATCATCCTTTGTTGAGATCGCCAGAGATAAATGTCGAGGAGTTTTTCGTGACACAAGCAAATGTGACAGGGAGGTGAGTCTGTGATATGGGATGTGGAATATTGCGTCGCCATGCATGTGTGCCATATACGTAGTATTAGAATTGTATATCACTGCAAAAAATGGGTGGTTGTTTTAAACATTAGGTGTGGTTACCTCAGTTGCAACGTAGCTAATTTTTTCTCCCAAGAGATATGTGTATGATATCAATAAGGAATGATGTCTGTGTATCTCAAGTGACAATGGTAGCTACTCCTTGCAATATTATCTTATCTCACAGAGGAAGTCACGTACACAACCCTATAATTATTATACTATACTTCTGTAATGGAGGAGTAGCTTGTACTCATGTATGCAATAAGATAAATTGCATAATAATTATGTTCTTCATATTCTTTGAATACCAAGACAGGTTATAGTCATGTAATGCAACTGAGGTGACCACACACACTGGTCAAAACAACCACCTCTTTTTTGCAGTGTAGGGCTCCCCTTGAGTGCACACTGCAAAAAAGAGGTGGTTATTTTGACCAGTGTGTGTGGTTACCTCAGTTGCATTACATGACTATAACCTGTTTTGGTATGTAGAGCAAAATGGGATGTTATTTTAAAATTGACCTTATACCTCAGTTGTAACATAACAACCTCCCAAGAGATATGTGGGATATCTGTAAGGAATAATTTCCTGTATCTCAAGATACTACACAGAGGAAGTCAGGTATACATAGCCCCACTGTACTATACTTCTGTAGTAAAATGTAATGGAGGAATTGCACTCATGGTATGCACTCAGATAAAAATTATGCTCTACATACCAGGACAGGTTATAGTCATGTAATGTAACTGAGGTAACCAAACACATCTTTCTATGCTATAGTACAGTTTCACGATGATAACTGGTAACCACATCACCAGTCTATTAGTCAAAGCCAAAGTCAAAGTATTATTGTTGCCCTCTTCGGGATAGTGCAGTGGCGTAGGAACGGGCTAGCGCCCCCCCTTAAATTCTGCGCGCGCTTGTATGTACATGTACATGCCAGTGGCCTAGGAACTACGGGAGCGTTTACATCAAGTCCAGGTACGTGTGTGTGTGTGTGTGTGTGTGTGTGTGTGTGTGTGTGTGTGTGTGTGTGTGTGTGTGTGTGTGTGTGTGTGTGTGTGTGTGTGTGTGTGAGTGTCTGTCTGTCTGTCTATCTGTACACAAGTTTTCTCGTAAACCGTGGCTGCTATAAGTACCAAACTTAGAGATGTGAAGAAGCATGATTACAGTGGAACCTCCGAAGAAAGGACACTTTGGGAACGGCACTTTTGTCCTTTCTTCGGAGGTTGTCCTTATCTCGGAGGTTCATGAAATATTTTAATTTTATAACTTGGGGTAGAATATAAATAATGTAGTGAAGTTTGTGCATGAGTTAGTGTGTAAATAGTCAAGTAAAGTTGTCTGTCTTGCTTATTGATGTGTAATATTGGCAATCCTATCAATTGTCTGTCTAATACACACTTTTTCCATGTCCTTTGAATGCAAGAAACTTGTACACGTACATTTTCTAAAGCAAATACTGCTTCCTTGTAACGTGTGTGAGGTTTCGCTGTATACACATGACGTTGCGCTCGTACATAGCGCCGTACTGCGCAAGCGCAACTTTACAATTTTAGGGGAGTGGCTTCCGGATGTCCGCTATTTAGAGGCAAAAATGCATGGTTGAGTGCCGTTCGGCGCAAAGATTTTGTCCGCTGTCCGGAATCGGGAAGCGTCCGCTTCTCGGAGGTTGCTAATGTATTACAGCTATGGTATTTTCAATCCGTAACACGGCAAGTGTCCGCTGTAGCGTGGGTGTCCGCTTCTGGGAGGGTCCGTTATGGGAGGTTCCACTGTATAGCGCTCGGAAGAGATAACGTCTGCGGCCGGGGGAGCGGAAAGAAGAGACCGGGCCTGCGTTGTTGGAGAAGAGATTACCAAACATGAATATATTGACAAGTAGTATTGCTACTTCATAGTAAGTCTGGAACTGTATCGTCTAACAGAAGTCTCGGTTTGGGCAGCGGTTTATACCTGAAGGTGCGCATTAATTGGAGATCGCAACAGCACGACTTGCTGTTAGATATAGTTTGCATTAGCTACAAGTATGTGCAGAGCACAAAGAGAGTCAGGAGCTCTAATATATTTACTTGGTAGTCATAACTGCGCGAGAGTTACGCACTTTACAAGTACATTTCATTAAAAGATGTCAACTGTTACGGGAGGCAAAGGCGATCACCAGACCGTGAGAAGTTTGTCTTTAAATCTCATTCCCCCTTGATCGCCTTGGCCTGTGTATGTTGACATCTAACTTAATACATCTTTACCAGGTCAACTAAGAATATAATATTTAATTGGTATTATGTACAGTAGAAGCCTCCAGGAATAAAAATTAAGTAGTGCTGGAGAGTAATAATAGTAAGAACATAAATATGAGAGTGGCAAAAAACATAGCAAAAGAAAATGACTAATATGCAGGGGCCGCGGAACAGGTCCGGCTGCCCGACAGCCAGCTGAAGGACGAGCGCATGCGCGCGCGCGCACACGCGTACGCTGGCTCCGCGAATCTACGACGACGTACGTACACACACACGTCAGCGTGCTCCTAACGATGCACACGCTTACGCAGACTTTCAGAGTAGCGCGCGCCTTCCTTATATTACGTATATGCATGTACAATCACTGCTCGTACAAAAGTCAATATAGCTACAAATTCGTTCCTATTTCCAATCTCTCTTGGTAATGTATCTACCGTCTCTATGGACGTTGAAGATTGCTATTTCTGCAGTTTAACAAACCTCTACCTCAATCTAACAATAGTTATGTAGTAGCTCTGTCTATATGGGAGCAGACTATTGGAGCATCAGTTAATGTCTTTCTAGTCTATTCTTTTCTAGCTAGTATGCCAAAAACATGTTTTCTCCATGTATCTAATATATGACTCAACAATAAATCTATAGTTGTGTAGTCCAGTATGTAATAGTGCAATAAGTTATTAACTGAATGCACACCTAAATATGAAGGGCAAATTATATACATGCATGCGCATGGGTGAGTAGAATCACTGAATTTTTCGTCCTGTTTAGTTACAGTTGTAGCTAATTTCATTCCGTAAACAATTAGAAATGACGAGGAATACACATTGTAATGTAATTCCTTAGTGGAATCCCACACTGACATTCATGTCTAGTGGAACTATAAAGAACAATGATTGATCTTATCTATGAAACATGCAAGTGAGGTAACCATGAAAATGTTAAAGGTTGTTTTAACTCTTCTGTGCATGGTTGTTTGAGTTGCAACCTGAGTATACTACAGCTGCCAAATGCTTTCTAACTTAAAGAGTACTTGAGTGACAAACATAGAGCTATGAGCAACCTGACTTCGATTTGGAAAACCACCACCCACTAGTGATTTGAGAACACATGACAACTCAGAAATATATGCAGTAATATAGCAATTCATAAAGTTTCCCTCTCAGTAAACAGCACAATATCCGGCAATGCCATCTCTGAATGTGATTGTCCTTGATTTTGTATATGTACGTAAGTTGTTAATTGTCTATTTCAGGATTCCAGGTAGCATGCTGAGCATTGGCAAACAGCCAACAGACTCTACACAGTCATACACTACTATTAACAAACCTCTACCTCAATCTAACAATAGTTATGTAGTAGCTCTGTCTATATGGGAGCAGACTATTGGAGCATCAGTTAATGTCATGCAGTTACAGTGTTGGACTAAGACACTTGGACCACATTTCTCTTTAGTTGAGCCACACTTCAAAGTACATGCCAGCAGACTAGGGTTTTCATTTGGTTCAACTAGGTACACTGACATTCGTCTAAGCTCTGTGTATGACATGGAATCGTGGTATAAATTATGGCCTGAACGTGGTCTGGGAGAACTTGCACCATTTGTATCTAAAGAGAAATTTATTGATGAGATAACAAAGTTTGAAATGAAAGTAGTGTCTGTGGAATTTCAGTATCCTGGGGAAGAGTGTAAACAATTATGGAACACTTCCGAAGATTTGAAAGATTTGAAACACTATCGCAATTTGAATGTCACAAGAACAGTTTGTGTGAAAGTTGGAAAAAAACCTTCAAATGTAAAAAGCATGATATTTGGAGATGATGGAGATCATAATAGCACTGTATTAATATTACATAATTGGAGAGGAATTAGAGCTAATTACAATTTTACAGACCTTCCGACATGTTCCAACCGAGAACACTTTGTACATCTTGAGCCAAGTAAACAAGTTTTGGAAGATGCAGAATCATATGCAAGTAAACACTTTGGAGGATTTGAGAAGTATATTTCAGTGTCTGCAAGATTTGAAATGATAACTTCTAAGTTTAGAAATATGTCGCAAAACCAAATGTACAGCCAAATACAAACAGTCATCAATGATTCATATGAAGTAATATATGAACTGAGAGAAAAATATTCTCTGAATACAACATATTTATCATTTGACTTTGGATGTTGGGGCAGTGATACCTTCAAGGGTGCAAAGTACTATGGGTCTAGTGAGCTACTTACCAAGTTTCAGAAGGTCGTTTACAGAGGCAGAATGTCCCTGAGGGAGTACGAACAATCCTTTACGACCCTCAAGTACCAACATCCAGCATACGTTGCAATGGTGCAAATGGTCCTTGTGTCTAGAGGCAAGTGCCTTCTTAGAATTGGGACCATCGGAAAGTCTAGTGCCTATGTCGTTTCTCTCTTTAAAAAGTTTCATGAAGAGCCATACTGTGTGAGGTGTTTGCCTCAAGAGGAATGCCAAAATGTCTTTACTGTACACATGGTATGATGCATACCAGTTAATGCTCATTAAATTTTATTTAGAAAATGTTACAGTTGTGTTATCAATATTTATACTTCCTGTTGTCTTGATATTTGCCATAGTATTGCAAGTCTCACTGAAAATTTGTCAAGTTAGATTTTTGTTAGTAACGTACAGTGCAGATCCAGTTCTCCAAACACAGTCAACTCACCAGTCTTTAGATTATATCTATGCAACGTTAATAAACTGCAGTATTGGGTAATCTATGAGAAGTGAGAGAGCTTCAAGAGAAAGACTAACGTGCATCATCTTTCTATGCTATAAAAAGGTTTCATGTTAATAACTTGGCGCCCACATCACCAGTTTATTAGTCAAAGCCAAAGTCAAAGTATTATTGTTGCTCTCTCCGGGATAGTGTACATAGAATGCATATAATTGGTATTATGTACAGTACTAGTAGAAGCCTCCAGACCTCCCAAGGCACCGACAACAATATTTGAAGACAACCAGTCAGCTATCGCCACGTCAAAGAACCCTCAGTTTCATGGCCGTGCCAAGCACATTGACATCAAACATCATTTATTCCAGAACAAGTGAACTGTGGAACTATTAAACTTGAGTACTGTCTAGCAACCATGGTTGCTGATATCTTTATAAAAGGTTTGAGTCATGAACAGTTTTGTAGACTTCGAAACAAAGCTGGAATTATGCCTAAGTCAAAGTAATGTGTGTGACTGTTTAGACATAGTGTAGTGTTAATTGTGTAGTCTCAGGCTTGTAGGTGTCATGCAGTATTGTATATGTATGGTTTTTATCTTGGGACTCATTGCAATTCCCCCTGTGTGTTATTCCGAACTTGTGGTTATGTATGTTTTACATAAGTGGTGGATTTTCTGTTCTCTGTTGTCTGCTGTCTGTTGTACTGAAATCAGACTGTTCATGTGCTGGTAGATCAGTGCATGCCTAGCTACGTAGCTGATGCCTAAAGTCATAGTCAGTCCCAATATCACCAGTCTACTCATGCGCAATAATTACGTAATCGGTACAAAGGTCACTGTGCTTCCCGCTCGCCAACAAATTCAACTAGTAAGCTTACGACACATCTCATTGCCAAGAGATCCTGAAGCATCCCACGTATCCCTTAATCCCGCGTATCCAACTGCTCATGCGAACAATGCTACTCTCAAACGCAGAGAAATATATTTCCCATGGCCCAGGTATTCTGCCTCCTCTGCGCGCGCGGGCGCTGCGCAATAAAATAATTGCAGAGAGGAATGCGGAGTAGGGCGCGCCTCACTTTATAATTACGACGTGCGTATCATCGCCGCTAGTACAATACAGAGCTAAATTTTTCAATCCTTCTTGGTAATGTATCTACCATCTCTGCGGACGTTGAAGATTGCTGTTTCTGCAGCTGTGATGGGAATGGGTTTTCTTGTCCTTTGGTTTATTTTAGGCAGGAGCTCTATATATCAGCCTTTGTTGAGGTCGCCAGAGATGAACGTTCAGTTATTTGTGACACAAGCAAATGTGACTGGGAGGTGAGTCTGTGATGTGGAATATTGCCTCATGTGCGTCATACGTAGTATCAGAATCACGTTGTAAAGATACATGACTCTTCAAGCTTCATATCACTCTTGTGAGAGTGTAACAGACGGCCGGCCCTTAGCTAACCTTGCGGTGTCTATCACTACCAATTCTACAAAGCAGAATAAGTAATAATATGCAATTATATACTTACATAGTAGATGCTAGCATACTTTGCTTGCATTGCATCGTAACAGTAACAGCTTGCGTTGTTACTGTTACGACTGTGCACACTGTTAACCAAGACAATGGATTTAAGTATAACCGTAACATTTAGTGTACAGGAATGAACTGCTGCAGGAATATATAACTATACAAGTGTAAAACTTAAAATGTTAAAGGATGTGAGGGATGACAGTGCCAAAAATCAGAGAAAAAATTCAGTATATTTGCGGCAAGACCGTACTACCTTTGAAGTGTGCCCACATCACCGTCAGTGTATACCCATGCATGCACGTCACAGGCGAAATGTCCAGACACATCATGATCACCGTCGAAGTCTACCTACGCATCTCTACTAACTCATGCATGCAACAATAATAACATGCGGAGGGTTTACGCATGCAAGTTATTATTGTTGCATGCCCCCCGTCCCCTGCCTTGCTGCATATGTACTGCACTTGTTTCTCTGATTTTTGACAGTGTCATCCCCAAATCCACTGAAAATGTTTTTACACTTGTTTCAATGATATTTCTTTGCATACTCCCAATGCGCTTTCCGTGTGCGAGAGCCACACCCCATTGAAATTTACGTGCTCCATATTTTTGCGGCAGAAGTATGAAAAACTCTAGAAAGTGGGAACCTCCAATCAGATTGCTAGTTTGACCATTAACGCACGAAATCATGTGATTGTCACATAACAGTATGACCTCTGTAGCAGTATTCAGTAACTTGACATGTTTGGCGTCGTGACAGCGATGACCGATGTTCGTGTGGTCCCTGCAGTGCTTGGTATAGTATTCTTGCTAGTAAAACACAGGCTGGGCGCAACTAGTAGATATGAAAACGAAGCAAAAAGCCTATTAGTTGCTGGAACCTGAGGTATACAGGCTAACAGCAACGTTATAATGTTTGTTTACATGTAGCCAGGGAAGTAGTTGGCTACTGTGCTGTTATTGTCCCTAGCGTACAGTTAAAAGCAGTTTTTGATTCTCGTGATTACTTCCGCGTTCATACTTACGCCCCAACAATATGAGCAATGCAACCAGGCGTAATTCTCCGTGCTTGCCTAATTACGGCTGGGCACGAGACTATAGGGAACAACTACACGGAAGTACTAGTTAGCTTATATAAAGCCTAATATTGTAGCCTTACTCGTTTAAGAGGGGTCCTACAAAGATTCCGTTGGTGAAAGGCACTACACACGCAATTAAGAAGCTGTTTGGTAGTGTAAAACTAAAGGATGTAGGGATGACAGTGCCAAAAATCAGAGAAAAAATTCAGTATATTTTCGGCAAGACAGTATATTACCTTTGTAGTGTGCCCACATCACCGTCAGTGTATACCCATGCACGTCACAGGCGAAATGTACAGACACATCATGATCACCGTCGAAGTCTACCTACACATCTCTATAAACTCATGCATGCAACAATATAATAACATGCGGAGGGTTTACGCATGCAAGTTTTTATTGTTGCATGCCCCCCGTCCCCGCATATGTACTGCACTTGTTTCTCTGATTTTTGACAGTGTCATCCCCAAAATCCACTAAAAATGTTTTTACACTTGTTTCACTGATATTTCTTTGCATACTCCCAATGCGCTTTGCGTGTGCGAGAGCCACACCCCTTGAAAATTACGTGCTCCATATTTTTGGGGCAGAAGTATGAAAAACTGGGAACCTCCAATCATATTGCTAGTTTGACCATTACTAGAAGGCACGAAATCATGTGATAGTCACATAACAGTGTGACCTCTGTAGCAGTATACAGTAACTTGACATGTTGGCGTCGTGACAGCGATGACCGATGTTCGTGTGGTCCCTGTAGTGCTTCGTATAGTATTCTTGCTAGTAAAACACAGGCTGGGCGCAGCTAGTAGATATGAAAACGCAAAAGGCCTATTAGTTGCTGGAACCTGAGGTATACAGGCTAACAGCAACGGTACTATAATGTTTGTTTACATGTAGTTGGCTACTGTGCTGTTATTGACCCTAGCGTGCAGTTAAAAGCAGTTTTTGATTCTCGTGATTACTTCCGCGTTCATACTTACGCCCCGACAATATGAGCAATGCAACCAGGCGTGATTCTCCGTGCTTGCCTAATTACGGTTGGGCACGAGACCATAGGGAACAACTACACGGAAGTACTAGTAAGCTTATATAAAGCCTTATATTGTAGCCTTACTCGTTTAAGAGGGGTCCTACAAAGATTCCGTTGGTGAAAGGCACTACACACGCAATTTAATAAGAAGCTGTTTGGTACCATAATAATTTATTAAGGTAAGGTGGTAGCTGTACCAATTCCATTTGAAGTAGATAGATCACTGCAAAACATGGGTGGTTATTGTTGAGCCATCGTATATTAGATACATGCAGAAATATAATGCAACTGAGGTAACTACACTTTGGTGGTCAGAATAAAAGGAATGTGTTAATTAGTGCGGTCCAGTATGTAATGGTGCAATAAGTGATTAACTGAATATACCAATTACATGTGTGAGTAGAATATACCAATAGGTGAGGATGCTTAACTTACACAGCGCGCGCGGCAATTGGGCAATGCGCAAACCTATATGTAAGCGCGCGCATAATTAATAATTGAGCAGGCACATTGGATTGAAGTCATTTCAGATAATAGAGTTAGTAGCCTGAGGCTATCTAACTTTGTTTACCAAAATTTTATCACAACATTAATTTTGTATATTGAACCAATGTTTACTATTGAAATATAGCAAAGTAGTGCCTGGGGCTATTATGCAAAAAAGAGGTGGTTGTTTTGACCAGTGTGTATATATGGTCACCTCAGTTGCATTACATGACTATATCCTGTCTTGGTATGTAGAACATAACTATTATGCAATTATCTGATTGCATACATGAGTACAAGCTACTCTTCCATTACATTTTACTACAGAAGTGTGTTTGTGTACGTGACTTCCTCTGTGACATAATGTATTATCACACAATTGTCACTTGAGATAGAGACATCATTCCTTAGGGATATCCTACATACCTCTTGTGAGTTTGTAGTTACAAAAAAATGGCTAATGTTGTAACTGAGGTAACCAAACCTAATGTTTAAAATAACTTGCAGTGTAAGATTACAAGATTTTTATGTTAAGGATATTAAGCTTTAACACTAACACCAATTTTGTTAGCAAGATTGTTGTTGTATTACATGATTTACATTGTTTACAGAGATTTTATCACAATATTGATCATTGGGGTATTAAGCTTTACCATTACACCAATTTTCACGTTTAGTGGAGCTTTTGTTAGTGAGATACGGTAATGCTTGCCTGAGGCTATTTGTTGTTTATATTACAAGATGTACATTGTTTACAGAGATTTTGTCAAAACATTGATAATTAGTGTATTAAGCTTTATCATCATACCAATTTCCACATTTAGTAGAGCTTATGTTAGTAAGATACAGTAATACTTGCCTATAGTCTATTTTTACAAGATATAAGATGCTTGCCCGAGGATATTTGTTGTTGTATTACAAGATTTACATTGTGTACAGAGATTATAACACAACATTGATCATTGAGGTATTAAACTAGAGCAATGCAACCAAAACTTCACAGTTAGCAGGTCTTTCATTAGTCAGATATAGGATTGTGTGGCCCATTATAATACATAGCCATTTTTGTTTATCAGAGAGTCGGTAGACTCTCTATGTAGGGATGGCGCCGACAGGACACGCCCATTTTCAAAAGTAGAATGGCTCAGAACTCCCAAACGCGGCAGTTACAAGCCCTTTTAGACACATACACGTACTCTACGAGTGATTCTGTACCCACTAAGACCCTCAAAGTACGTAAAATACACAGCTACAGTGACTTACGGAAATTGGACAAACCGCACTTTTGGATTTTTTTGTTCATCATCATCTTCTTCTTCTTCTTCTTCTTCTTCTTCTTCTTCTTCTTCTTCTTCTTCTTCTTCTTCTTCTTCTTCTTCTTCTTCTTCTTCTTCTTCTTCTTCTTCTTCTTCTTCTTCTTCTTCTTCAGTTGAACTGGCCTACCGCCCAAGTGGCACAAGTACTCTCGATGGTTTTTACACAAAACGGCTCCTTTCCGTTGCGTGCGTGATCCTTGACCAACAGAATCTTGGTAACTGTACTCGGAACAGTATAATTCCAAAATTTCCTTATTTGTTGGAAGCCATTTTCTGTAAGTGCACGTGCATTCCACGTTTTCATAGAAAGGCGGGGCTCAAGCGAGCGGGTCCGCAGGAGTAGAAGCAGGCGGGGCTCGTGCGAACACAGGCAATTGGAAAAACACTTCGATGTTAGGGATGGAAGTGTAGAAACAAGGGAGTCAAACCTACAGTGTGCATGCATATAAATAAAACCCCGATTTCTCCATCTTCTTCAAACAGCATAGCACAAAATCAGTACAAATATTTTGTATCAAAAGTCTTCTTATTCCTGTGGGCAGTGCTTTTCATAAACGGAATTTTGTAAGACCCCTCTTGGATGAGTAAAGCTATACTACCACTTCTGTAGAGTTGAATGAAAAACCAGTGAAACAAGGAAGTAAAAACATTTCCATAAAATGTTAAAGGATGTAGGGATGACAATGCCAAAAAGTAGGGAAACAAGTGCAGTATATTTGCAGCAAGACAGTGGATGAAGGCAGGGGATGAGGGCAGTATATATGCAGCAAGACAGGGAATGAGGGCATGCAACAATAACATGCGTAACCCCTCCCTACATCTCTTTACTATGGGGTTACGCATGTTATTGTTGCATGCCCTCATTCCCTGTCTTGCTGCATATATACTGCCCTCATCCCCTGCCTTCATCCACTGTCTTGCTGCAAATATACTGCACTTGTTTCCCTACTTTTTGGCATTGTCATCCCTACATTCTTCAACATTTTATGGAAATGTTTTTACTTCCTTTTTTACAAGAAGTACAACCCACAGTGGAACTGCATCTGTGTGCCAAGTTTTATGTTTAGATATGCTACCGTTAGTGAGTTACGCTTGTTAAAGTGAAAGAAGATGAACAATTTTATAAAATAGTCTTTTGTTAATTTAACACCTTTCTCATGCTTTAAATTATGCCACTTTTAATCAGAGTTAGTTTCTAGGTATTTATGTTAACACAAATTCAGTAGGCAGCAAACTGAAAGTTAAAGTGATGAAAACCTTATATATGGTTTTCAATGAGGATATATACCAATCCCTATATACACAGTATTACCGCACTGTGTGATATGGTCCACTGTAACATGCACACACAGCACAATTTCCGGCAATGCCATCCTGAATATGATTAATATAATAATCCTTAATTTGGTGTATGTATGTAAGTCATTGTGTCTATTTCAGACTTCAAGTTAACATGCTGAGCATTGGCAAACAGCCAACAGACTCTACACAGTCATACACTACTATTAACAAACCTCTACCTCAATCTAACAATAGTTATGTAGTAGCTCTGTCTATATGGGAGCAGACCATTGGAGCATCAGTTAATGTCATGCAGTTACAGTGTTGGACTAAGACACTTGGACCACATTTCTCTTTAGTTGAGCCACACTTCAAAGTACATGCAAGCAGACTAGGGTTTTCATTTGGTTCAACTAGGTACACGGACATTCATCTAAGTTCTGTATATGACATGGAATTGTGGTATAAATTATGGCCTGAACGTGGTCTGGGTGAACTTGCACCATTTGTATCTAAAGAGAAATTTATTGATGAGATAACAAAGTTTGAAATGAAAGTAGTGTTTGTGGAATTTCAGTATCCTGGTGAGGAGTGTAAACAATCATGGAATGTTTCTGAAGATTTGAAAGATTTGAAACACTATCGTAATTTGAATGTCACAAGAACAGTTTGTGTGAAAGTTGGAAACAACACTTCAAATGTGAAAAGCATAATATTTGGAGATGATGGAGAGCATAATAGTACTGTATTAATATTACATAATTGGAGAGGAATTAGAGCTAATGAATATTTTACAGACCTTCCGACATGTTCCAACCGAGAACACTTTGTCCATCTTCAGCCTAGTAAACAAGTTTTGGAAGACGCAGAATCATATGCAAGTAAACACTTTGGAGGATTTGAGAAGTATATCTCAGTGTCTGCAAGATTTGAAATGATATCTTCTAAGTTTAGAAATATGTCGAAAAACCAAATGTACAGCCAAATTCAAACAGTCATCAATGATTCATATGTAGTAATATATGAACTGAGAAGAAAATATTCTCTGAATACAACATATTTATCATTTGACTTTGGACGTTGGGGCAGTGATACCTTCAAGGGTGCAAAGTACTATGGGTCTAGTGAGCTACTTACCAAGTTTCAGAAGGTCGTTTACAGAGGCAGAATGTCCCTGAGGGAGTACGAACAATCCTTTATGACACTCAAGTACCAACATCCAGCGTATGTTGCAATGGTGCAAATGGTCCTCGTGTCTAGAGGCAAGTGCCTTCTTAGAATTGGCACCACCGGAAAGTCTAGTGCTTATGTCGTTTCTCTCTTTAAAAAGTTTCATGAAGAGCCATACTGTGTGAGGTGCTTACCTCGAGAGGAATGCCAGAATGTCTTTACTGTACACATGGTATGATGCATACCAGTTAATGTTCATTTATTTAGTAAATATTACAGTTGTGTTATCAATATTTATACTTCCTGTTGTCTTGATATTTGCCTTAGTATTGCAAGTCTCACTGAAAATTTGTCAAGTTAGATTTTTGTTAGTAATGTAGAGTGCAGATCCAGTTCTCCAAACACAGTCAACTCACCAGTCTTTACAGGATTATATCTATATGCAACGTTAATAAACTGCAGTATTGGGTAATCTGCGAGAAGTGAGAGAGCTTCAAGAGAAAGACTAACGTGCATCATCTTTCTATGCTATAAAAAGGTTTCATGCTAATAACTGGTGCCCACATCACCAGTTTATTAGTCAAGTCAAAGTCAAAGTATTAGTGTTGCCCTCTTCGTGATAGTGTACATAGAATGCATATAATCGGTATTATGTACACACTGTAAAATCAATTTTGTTGTAACAACAATATTGTTTGTTGTGTGAGTTTTATCCCATATATATATATATACATCAGTTCATCATGTGATACTACAATATTGTACTCCCTAGTCAATGACTATTCCTTACATGTGTGAGTCACATTGTGTAGAGGCATTATGGAATAGTGGACTACTCTATCAACACTCACACATGTAAGGAATAGTCATTGTCTAGGGAGTACAATATTGTAGTATCACATGATGAGCTGATGCATGTATGGGATGAAACTCATGCAACAAACAATTTTGCTATTATGACAAAACTGATTTTACATGGCAGTAGAAGCCTCCAGAAATAAAAATAAAGTAGTGCTGAAGAGTGATAATAGTAAGAACATGAATATGAGAGTGACAAAACACATAGCAAAGGAAAATGACTCATATGCAGGGGCCGCGGAACAGGTCCGGCTGCGGACAGTAAGCTGAAGGACGCGCGCATGCGCGCGCACACGCGTACGCGTTTACCTCAGGCTCCGCGAACCTACGACGACGTACGTACACACACACATCAGCGTGCTCCTAACAATGCACACGCTTACGCAGACTTTTAGAGTAGCGCGCGCCTTCCTTATATTACGTATATGTATGTACAATCACTGCTCATACAAAAGTTAATATACGCTAAATCTCTCTTGGTAATGTATCTACCGTCTCTGTGGACGTTGAGGATTGCTATTTCTGCAGCTCTGATGGGAATGGGATTATTCATTCTTATCTTGAGCATAAGCTCTATAGATACAACAACCAAAAGCTCTGATTCCCCATTTCTACAGCAACGTGCACTTCTGACACAGATCTAGATCCACAACTGGCATGGCTGTCCTACATACAACTTGCAGGTTTGTTTACAGAAAGAGATACTCACACAGAGTGTTAAACGGGCACAACGTTGAAAACAACAACATCAACATCAACAACAAATTTCACCAACATTGTCTACGTACATTAGACACAGACCACAGTTACTGGAAACCATATCCTACCTCCTCCTACAATACCCTAAGGCTCCTTTAGTAATTAGATTCTCTTCTGTCTCCCGCATGTATTTTTTGTGTTATCGCCATTATTTATCATACTGCATTTTGAGAGACGTGTCTTGTTATGCGTTCCACCAGCAAGCTCCCGAATCTGATTCGCGTACGTGTATACATCTCCTTGCCGTGAGATTCCCACGTAGCCCATTTATATTTTAACCCCGCGTACCCAACTGCTCATGCGCACTATATGCGAATAATGGGAGTTTTTTTCCTTTCTGCGCTCAAACACAGAGAAAATATATTTCCCATGCCCCAGGACTTGTCCCTCCTCTGCACGCGGACGCTGCGCAATAACTGGGGGTGAATTCAGAGTAGGGCGCGCCTCACTTTAAGATTATAATTACGCGCGTATCATCAGCGCTCGTACAATACAGAGCTAAATTCGTTCCTATTTTCAATCTCTCTTGGCCTGGTAATGTATCTACCGTCTCTACGGACGTTGAGGATTGCTATTTCTGCGGCTGTGATGGGAATGGGTTTTCTTGTCCTTTGGTTTATTTTAGACAGGAGCTCTGGTCACCGGAGATGAACGTCGAGGAGTTTTTTGTGACACAAGCAAATGTGACAGGGAGTTGAGTCTGTAATGTGGAATATTGCCTCATGTGCGTCATACGTAGTATCGTGAAAAAAACTAAAAACGATTACACTAGCCAAGAAACAAACTGATTATCACATCAAACGTTTCGGGAGCTATACAGCACCCATCATCGGTGAAATATGAACAGAACCTAAGAAAGACAACAGGATGTAAACAACGGAATGCAAGTGATGGAATGTGAGAAACAATGGTGACAACTATCTTAGAGAGTTGTACAAGGTTGTCATATTCAGGAGGGAGTTGACTAGATATATACGGCGCCGTGGGCCGCGGAACATCATTTCTGCCCTATCCCTAGCTTCTACCCTTACCTTATACCTTTGATTCGGAGAGCTTCCGAAGCGTTGGGTCCGTACAGTACATGCAATTGGAGCAATAAGAGACTGACTCCTCACGTATGCACGTGTGCACACAAACACTGCTGTGACTCCCCCGCATGTTCGTGGGTATTACGCAATGTTATGATATTGAGGTTAATTTGACATTCCTATGGAACAAGTGGCGCATAGGCAATTCACCAGGCCTTCTCCTCCCCTCCGAGAAGGCGTGGCTCCGCGAGGCTACGACACACCCTCAACTGCGCACTAGTAAACCCCACCCATTTTGATTTAAAGTACTACGGGTTCAAAGGTCGTTCGCTCTACGCTCGCAGGGGAGATCTGCGACAGTTGTAGCATATGAATGGTGTCTGGGTCAAGAAATATTGCGAGGATGGAGTAGAGCACACACAGTCAGCATGTCAGTTCTCCTACCAAGTCTACGCAGACCAGATGACTGCCAAAAGTGCTATTCAGCGTGAGCGGCGCTAGCTGACGGCCCAGATAGCGTCTACCCTACGCGAGGAACTACCCCCAGCTCTATCAAAGGCCATGGACCTTGCAAGTCAACGAGGTGGCTCAGTTGGCTAACCTCCTTACTCATCAAAGAACGTGGCTTCTGCCTTGGCCGATGCACTAGCATGCACTACGCTATGGTTGGGCCCCCACCAAGACCCCCACACACTCTGTCTGTGGAGCTGTTTTTGCAATTGAGCACCTACTGTCCTGTCCTCGTGGTTTTCCATCATTACGCCATAAATCATGAGATCGGAGAGGTGACCCAACTTTATTGTCTGAGGTATATATGTCCAAGTGGAGCTCGAATTGCAGGAGACCACCACAGTGACCATGTCTGGACCGAGTGCTAACACAACGGATGGAGCCAGATTGGATGTGGCTGCCAGTGGTTTCTGAGGAGGAAGGCGTGGGAGGACATTTTAGATGTCAGGGTGTTTAATCCATTAATTGAACTACAAGGGTTAACTTATACCTCTATTCCCCTGTACGTTATAGTTATATCATCCCTTAGATTGCTGTATCCAGATTTACAGACACAACTCACGAGGGCGCGAAGCGCCCGAGTGGGAGTGTCTGTAAATGGATACTGCACGATAAGAGGTGTTATAACTGACTTATAGCCCACAAATGGCCACTAATGACTCCTATACAAGTGCATGTTTTTATAGTGGATGCACTCTAGCACATATACAGTCCCTACCGGCTCCTTTGATCTGCCCACGCAGTGTGCTATAAGTAATGATACATTTCCACATGCAAAGATTCAGGTTCCTTTATTTTATGAAGTTATGCTTCTTCAAGATGAAGAGCATGGACAAAATGTGGAAAGCACTTTTTGAGGTATTACACATGTGTTACATACCTCAAATACTTCATACTTCAAATATTCCTTCACCTTGATATCATTAAAAGTGAAATTAACTTCAAATTGAAAGGATGGAACAGATGGAGCCAGATTGGACGTGGCTGCCAGTGGTTTCTGAGGAGGAAGGCGTGGGAGGACATTTTCAGATGTCAGGGGGTTTAACCCATTATCCCCCTCAAACTGTAACACCTGCCTTGATAGGTGTTTTGCGAAGCATGAGTGTGGGAAGATACGAGCATAGAACGAGTGAGAGAAGTCGAGCATGCCTCCATTGTTCCCCTCGTGACGTCTGCCATAGGTGGTTAGGCCAAACAAGCAACAAACTTCTACAAGTGACTAGCATCCCTCCTCGCAGATAAGTGGAAACAGTCACATAGCAACAAATTGTATTGGCTGAGATGCTCCTATCATTCAGCCTGCTTCACTCTGCCACTCAGTGTGTACGTGGCACATGGTCATCCCAGTAAAGCTGTCACCAATAGATGTAGTCTCTGCTGAACCTAGTCTCCAGCAGCAATAACTCAACTCTGTTTACTTGTTAACCCTTTTGTTTTCATTCTTTTTCGGGTATTGTTCATTGCTCTTTTCTCTTGTTATCAGCTGTAATTGCATTTGTGTTATTGGCTTGAGTCCTGCGTCAGAGTTTCTTGAAGAACTGAAAAATTATACCTCTATTCCCCAGTACGTAATGATACATTTCCACATGCAAAGATTCAGGTTTATTGATTTTATGGTTATTGAGTTACGCTTCTTCAAGAAGATGAAGAACATGGACAAATTTAAATGTGGAAAGCACTTTTTGAGATATTACACGTGTTACATACCTATACTTCAAACATTCCTTTACCTTCAGATCATTAAAAGTGAAATCAACTTCAAATTGAAAGTGAAAATGACAAAAATCTTTATATATGGTTTTCAATGGGGATAGACCGTAGCAATCCTTATATACACATGTACTACAGTACTGTATGATTACTACAAAATAACACTCAAAACAATAAAAGGATTTAATGTCACCATTGTAAATCTACCTAGGTATTTTATTATGAAAAAAGTCAATATTTAAAAGTTTGCATATGTATCAAAGGAATCCAGAAATACAAGAACTGCTTCAAAAGTAATTTGATATTGCTCCTGCAGAGAGTGGGAGGGAGGAGAGAGAGGAGAGGGGGGGGGGGGGGGGAGAAGGAGAGAGATAAAGAGAGGGGGGAGGGAGAGGGAGGGAGAGAGGGAGTGTTAATACCATATGATTAAATATAAGTTAGACGCCGGGTTGAGGGAACTACGCAATTTAGAAAGTCAAGGGCCGTATGTAGCATCCCGAGCATAACAAGAGCGCTACTAAGGGCCCGAGGCTTTCTAAATCACATAGTTCTCGACGAGTGTGTCTGACTATTTTAGACTACAGCGGAGAAAATGGATTGGACAATGACCATTCAAACTGCTAGCAACAAGCGTGCCAATAGATCCCGGTACTAGGGGGCAGCGGCCAACTATAGATCCCTCTAACGAGGTGACTATGAAAGATAGATCCTGCATTTCTCGCAACCTGACATGATTGGTCAATTTAAAGTTACCGTAGTCTAATGTCACTTAGCCACTCACCACAGTACGTACAGCTCCTGGTTTCTGTACCCTGAGAGCCTTCACCACCTGGAACACATCCACCACTCCCTCTGTCTTACACCTCTCAATGGTGGTGGCTATAGCACAGAACATGCCAGACCGACTCACAGTGTCACTGCAGGAAACACACACAGTGAATATTCTCTACCAGACACACAGCACATCTGGTACATAGTGTGCCATACCTGCAGTGAACTAAAATAGGATTGTTGCCAGTCCTCCTCTGTACCTTTCCAACCTCCGCAATCACATCAGTCACTGTCTTGAGGTTGCCACAGCTGCCATCAGGGGCCCAGTTAGTGATGTGGAACAGGCTCACCTGATGAGCCTCACCACTCTAGGAGGGTAGACATAGTCTCCAGTTCACTGCTTAGTACTGACAAAACCAGCTACCGTACCCTCGCTGCGCATGCGGGCCAAGAGTAATTAGAGGGACTTACCTTGGCATTCAACACTCCAAAAGACCTCAAACAGAACCCTTGGAACATTTCCTCCCCTAGTATCTCCACTGTGAACTCTCCACAGGTCTGTGTGCCACTGCTGGGCCAGTACTGGTAGCACACCTCCTGTAGAGAGAGACACACAATCACATCTGCACACACCAACACAGCTAGTCTCTCCACCTTCCTAATCTCCATCAGTTGACACAACATGACAATCACTCCACACTTCCTGTCATGGACCACCTTCCAGAAATCTCTGGCAGTGGATTCCATGGGATTCTGGGCTATGATGAAGGCCCTCTGCTGCTTGTAGCCCTGCAATGAAGGTATCAAGTACCATTGTCACAATTCCACACACTCTCAATGTGTAATATAGGGACTTACATGAGCAGAACTGGCATTGATGTAGTCAGGTGTCTCTCCTTTCAGCACAACTCGCCACTTGTCAACTACACAACACAGAGAAATGGACTAAAAATAACCATTTATGTATATTTTGAGAATGATCTCACCTGGTAGAAAGTCCATGGAGCGATTCTTCTCGGGATATTTTCTAGCTGCAGCACATTTGGCATCGCTGGGGTTAGGGCTCACCTGATCCAGGACCTAACATACATTGCAATGTATGAAGGGAGTGTAAGGGTGGTAGTGATGAGTTGACTAACTGCAAACTGGAGTTCCAGCTCTGTCTTGCCCGACTGATTCTTCTTCTGCATCTTGTTGAGTTTGGCCCTCAGATTGCCTGAGTCAATTTGAGTGTCACCACAGGTGACAGCCTCGAGGATGGCATCATGGATGAACACATACTGGTCCTGTATGGGGCACCACAATACAACACACATACTGGTCCCGTATGGGGCACCACAATACCACCCACGTACTGGTCCTGTATGGGGCACCACAATACAACACACATACTGGTCCCGTATGGGGCACCACAATACCACCCACGTACTGGTCCTGTATGGGGCACCACAATACAACACACATACTGGTCCTGTATGGGGCACCACAATACCACACACGTACTGGTCCTGTATGGGGCACCACAATACAACACACATACTGGTCCTGTATGGGACACCACAATACCACACACATACTGGTCCTGTATGGGACACCACAGTACCACACACATACTGGTCCTGTATGGGACACCACAATACCACACACGTACTGGTCCTGTATGGGACACCACAATACCACACACGTACTGGTCCTGTATGGGGCACCACAATACCACACACATACTGGTCCTGTATGGGGCACCACAATACAACACACATACTGGTCCTGTATGGGGCACCACAATACAACACACATACTGGTCCTGTATGGGGCACCACAATACCACACACATACTGGTCCTGTATGGGGCACCACAATACAACACACATACTGGTCCTGTATGGGGCACCACAATACAACACACATACTGGTCCTGTATGGGGCACCACAATACAACACACATACTGGTCCTGTATGGGACACCACAATACCACACACATACTCGTCCTGTACAAATGTGCTTTTTCCTATATATGGTACTGCTAGGGCCAATTGACCAAGAATGTAAATGTTATTCATCCATGTCCTGTTATCATTACAGCCTACACAAACATGTATTTACAGCAACAACTTAAGCACACACTTTCTGCAGTACATGTTGGCCTAAAGGAAGTTACTGTACTAGAGATCTTCAAAATAAACACCACAAATACTTCATGAAGTACAGGACTCAAGTGTCCTCACTACATTGTACACATACCACAGTTTGCACCATCTTGGTCCTCTGTTGCCTGATCCTGCCAATGACTCCAGGAATGTCCACTACATTCTCTTTCTTAACTTGCTCCAGAACATGGTCTATGGTGATGAGTGTACCAGTACGACCTACTCCAGCACTGAGGGAGAGAGAGCAGACAGTACGTGTGCATCCTTGCATGTGTACATGTGTGTGTGACCTGCAGTGGACTACAATTGGTCCAGACTTGTGCTCCTTCATGACCCTCCTGTGGAAGGTCAGGATGGGTGTGGCATAGTCTGGTACTCCGTGGTCAGGCCAGGCTGTGAAGTGGAACTGAGTCACCTTCAGAGCACGTTCAGTGCTGCCTGTCAGCTGTGGGGTGGGGGAATATACTACATGTCTACCTACTGGTATACATCAATACCACCACACCTGTACTAGCAAGGTACGTGTGGTGTAGTCTGCCAGTATCTGCTGGTCAGTGATGGTGACTTGGAAGGGGCCATAGGACTGGGTCCCAGTGTCAGGCCAGTACTGCTGGCACTTGGGTTTTCCTCCCTCTTCCAGGTTGGTGATCATCACAATGGTGGGGGCTCTCTCCTGCCACACTAGCCTCCAGAAATCCACCACAGTCTTTGGCAGTGGACCTGAGCAATAGAAAACCAAAATGACTTTAACACACACATGTAGGATAAGATGTATGTACCTTGAGTGGCAATGAACTTCCTTGGTGTAGTGTATCCCTAGGTAGAGAGGGAAGGTGTATGTACATGAAGTATATTCTCACACTAGAGGCTGGGTACTCACATCTACATAGCTTGCATTGACATAGTCAGACTCATACTTGTCCAATGGTTTCAGCACCACACGATTGTCATCATCTATACATGTAGCAGAGAAATACATGTCAAGTTTCACTATCAATATTGTCAGTACTGATGTAGTGACTCACACACACAGATGTTGGCAAAACGGTTCTTGAGCTTGTTGTCCGGAGATCTGGCTATGGAAATGGACTTGTTTCCACCAGTGGGAAGACCCTGTTCGTTAAGCAATAATTACTTTCACTGTCCACAATCCTAACTCCCTAAGTGTCAGCTCTTCCTATCACTAGTCTTACGTCATATTCATCTTTGAAGGGTTTGTTATTCCTGGCATGTCTTCGCTCCACATGATCTCCAAACATGGCTACTGGAATAGCGTCACCAATGGGCACCGTATGATAGGCAGGATCATTGTCTGCTCCCACACTCTCTGACTGCACAGACAGCTTCACTTCCTTCTCTACCCTGCCGGCTGGGTTGACTGCCACCAGCTGGTAGACTCCACTGTGTTTGAGCTCAGCAGAGGGCATGGTGAGGGAGCCATCCTCTGCCAGCTCCTTGGAGTAGTCAGCCCTCACCTCCTCTCCATTGTGATACCACGTCAGCTTTGGCTGAGGGGTACCTGTCACCTCCACTTGGAACACTACCCCCTCTCCCTCCTGGACATAGGTATCCTCAGGGAACTGCAGTATAGCAGGAGCTGTATAGCAGAGGGATGGTTGTATGAGCAGATGAAGTGGCAGTCATGAAACAGAAGGTACTCACCATCTTTAGAGGACACCTTATCTTCTGCAATGGAGTAGCGTACACTGTCCTTTTCTCCTGGGGAATACTTAGTCCCTCTCCTGTAGGGGGCAGCCATCATCCCTAGTACAGCAGCAGGTCATTACATCATGAGTCACTAACCTCCTCCTCACCCACCACACAACCAGGACTATGACTACCACCACCAAGATAGCCACAATGACAGCTGCAATGACTCCACCTACTGCACCCCCTGCACCACTATCACCACCACCACCACCATCACCCCCACCACCACCCTGTCCTTCAGTATCTGAGTCTGAGGGGGAATACATCATGACTACATCATCATCCCAGTGACTACCAGTACAGGATGGCTGGACTCTACTAAGTGGTGGTAGTTACCCTTTTCAATAGTATGTGTGATGGAGGGACTGGTCATACTACCAGCTGTGACCTAGCGGTCTGGTGCTTAGACCTAGCTAAGCGTGTAATCGAACAGAAGGTATAGAGGTTGCTAGCCCTCAAGCAGAAAATAATGGAAGGGCACCAGGTTCTGGAGCCCCCATGGTTCTTACGCCACTGGCATGTACATGCAAGCATGCAGAATTAAGGGGGCGCCAGCCCCTGGAGCCCCCCCCCCCCCTTCCTACGCCACTGTGTTGTAGAATTAATGGCACAAACAGTGGGATCTACTCTTACTGCTACCTGTACATGGTGTGTCCTCACCTAACATGACCTCCATATCTGCTGGTATACTCTCACTAGGGAGGTGTTGGGATATGGCCACAATGGATATGGTGTAGATCTCTCCATTCTGAAGACCAGTCAGTAGGTAGTTGTCTGTGGAGCCATCGCTAACATCCTCACTGCCACTGCTGCCACCACTATAGTAGATCCTGTACCCAGTTGTATTCCCCAGTGGAGTGGGTGGGCTCCAAGACACTCGGATACTAGTGGGACCTTCCTGGACTGCCATCAGGTTAGTCGGAGCTGAGGCAACTGGAGGATAATTAGAAGTCATCTCTTCCATGGGTGTATGCACATATGAAAATCTTGTGCACAACATTACAGTAACTGCAGTTCTATTGTATACCTTGTACAGTGAGTTGTACTGAAGCATTAGATGGTTTGTTATTAGCCAAAATACATGTGTAGTCTCCTTCCATTACTGATTCTCCAGTCACAGTCAGGGTGTGGGTGTACTGTGAAGTAGTGCGATTATCTAACACAGTCTCAGTTCCTTCAGTGACAGTGACAGAGTCTCTGGTCCAAGTGACAGTGGTAGCAGGTCCACCAGTGGAGATACAGGTGAGGGTGAACCGAGGACTGGCTTCATTGAGGTCAGAGTCCACAGAGAATGTCATATTACCAGATATTGTGATGTCTCCTGAAAACAAAGTACGTGTATATAATTCACATCTTTAGACTAGCTAACACACAATAAGATTAGTAATCAGAATGGTATGTACACTTTGTTGCCTGGCTGAGTAACAGATCAAAGGCTAAAGTGTGCCAACATATCATATGTGGCACACTTATTACATCACTAATCACATAAGGCTAGTAAGGGAGTGGTTAGGGGCTGGGAAACCATAGAAATGGCAACAAATTAGTTGTTGCATGGGCCCTCGTGCTCACACAGGATATGTTGGCACAGTTATGATGTAATGTACTTCATGAAGTACAGGACTCAAGTGTCACTCGGGCACTCGGGCCCATGCAACAACTAATACATATACCTCCTTCAATGTTGTACAGTCCCACATAGACTGTCTGATACGTGAATGCATCATCCTCTACCACACAGTAATATATCCCCTCAGATGGACCAGATGGAGGATCACTAGCAGTCCTCCTATGTAGTCGTACCACCATAGGACCTCTATTTCTCTCAAATCCTGGAACATCATCAGTACGTAGATCACCAACTATCGTCCCATCTGGTGCATGCCAGTCTCCTCCAGAATGAAATCTCTTCCGCTCTTCACTAAGACTTACAGTGAAGTTAGCAATACGGTTAGTAATACAGATGAGAGCAGTGTCATCAGTGGAGCCAATATCACTGATATTCACATAGCCATGGTTAGGGATGTAGTCACCATTCAGAGTGAGATACACACCTGGAATAGGTACAGAACTGAAAAATATATGAGCATGTCAAACCATGTGTCAAATGACAAAGTGCGCATGTGCAGATGCCATAGTTACAGCCAAATTAGGTGAGAACAGGCTACATACACTGAACATGTTCTCAAACATAAGGTGCTCACACACTTCACATGTACATAGTACACATGTATACTTACTTGGATGAGTCTCAATAATAACTGGAGGATCACTGTATACTCCAATACCAGCACTGTTCACTGCTGCCACTTGAATGGAGTAGGTAGTGGATGGCATCAGACTTGAGATAGTGGCCTCAGTGAGGCTACCTCCTGAGACATCACTAGTCTGTGTATTCCCACTCCCCTGTACCCCATACCGCACTGAGTAGCCTGTTATGTCTCCATTGATGTGGATGCAGTTCACTGGCCCCCACTGGACAGTGATGGTGGAGGAGGTCACCTCAGACTCTCCCACAGAAATAGGAGCAGCAGATGGAGCTGTGTGTGAGGGGTTCATAATAGAGCAGAGAGAAGACACAGGTAACTCTATGAAGTATATACTAACCAGCATCCATTGTGATGGCTGTGGTGGTGTCTGATCCAGTCCTCCCATCACTCAACATTACAGTCACAGTGATGGAGTACTGAGTACCCTCCTGAAGGCCAGTCAGTTCATACATTGTCTCAGTACTAGCAGTAGTGCTACTATTGGTCCTAGTGAAACACTGAGTGTTAGTGTTGGAGTAGGAGATGGTGTAGTCACCATCAGCTGTCACTCCTCCAAACAGTGCCCATGAGATAGTCACAGAGGTAGAGGTAGTAGAGTCAACTGACACTGACAGTGCATCTGTAGAGTGACATATAGACTGTATCATGTAGGGATGGTGCCTAGTACACTTAATACAAAACGGCTCAAACTTTTAAACGGCCTGGTACCGATTGTTTGCACATGCAGAAGAATTCCGTTTATTTTACAGATACTTTACAGTATATTTCAAGACCGACGACAGTCATTGTTTGTGACACATCACTCACTGCACGCTGAAATTTAAATACAAAGCAGTTTCATAACCATCCCGAGCATACAAAGATAAGTATTTTACTGTTTTGCCCAAACCTAGTAGCTCATACTACACAAAGATCCTGGCAACCATGTACATAGTGTAGACCTGTGATACCTCCTTTTCTGAGCCATAACAAGACTTGACAAATGCCGACACAGCAATATTACTCAAATATACAAAAGTGCACGGTAACATGTAGCAGAAATATACTAGAAGTGCATGTAAAAATCCGATACCCCATGAATCTTGCGCATGTGTGAACAGCCGATACCAGGCTGTTTCTCTGGGCTTTGAATCGGCCTGGGAACGAGGCTAAGACCAGTGATGGAGCCCACGCATGTGTACATAATCCTAGACTGGTACACACATATTTTGATACCACACACACTACTCACCAGCAGTTTGTATGATGTGTGATGTGCTATACTCTCCAATACCAGCACCGTTCACTGCTGCCACTTGAATGGAGTAGTTAGTGGATGAATTTAGACCAGGGATTGTAGTTTGTCTGGTATCACCTCCTGAGACATTCCTAGTCTGTGTACTCCCACTCCCCTGTACCCCATACCGCACTGAGTAGCCTGTTATGTCTCCATTGATGTGGATGCAGTTCACTGCCCCCCACTGGACAGTGATGTTGGAGGAGGTCACCTTAGACTCTCCCACAGAAGTAGGACCAGCAGATGGAGCTGAAAATTTACCAAACAGAAAATTTACCTTTAATATATGAGACCTGCTCCATATGCAGTTACTTCATAGCATGTAGTTGACAAGTGTTTACTTATAAACTCATTTTACATTTCACCATGTGATCACTAACCATATTCCTCAGTCTCTCCAGTCATAGAGTTACTAGTGTTAGTACCAGCTGGATTAGTGGCAGTGACAGTGATAGTGTAAGTAGTGTTCCCTCTCAGGCCAGTTATGGTGTGGATGAGAGAGCTGCCATTAATGGTAGTACTGTCATCTAATACCCCACCAGGACACTCTCCTGACGTCCACATCACCTCATAGCTGGTCACCACTGAGCCATTGGGAACACTCCAGGAGAGGGAGATAGAGGAGTTTGATGGATTGACTGTAGTGATATTAGGCTGACCTGGAACTAGGCAAAGAAATAATTGTGGTTTTGAACATGGAGTTAGTATTACATTCCCCATACACACTTAGAGATACAAGAGGAAAAGTATTTTCAATTTGGAAATGACAGTGACAAAAGATTTTTGAGGTGCACAATTTTGCCGTTTTCATGGATTGGCCAAAAACCCTAAGCTCAACCATAGTGTATAGGGGGTAACTAATGTACTAATGGAATTCAATAGTTTCAGTGATACCAATCCATGTGTGTCTCTAACTATACACTATTAGAAACAAGTACGGCGGGGGGGGGGGGGGGGGAGAAGATGGAGAAATCAGCAGTTTAGCAATTTTTGTGTGCCATAGTTGTGGCATAGGTGACCTACTTTGAGAATGAATTGTTAACATGTGTGTCAGTACTATCCCTACAGTCTACTGACTCTCACTACCAGCCTCTCCCTCCTTGTCCTTGTGCACAATAGCTACACACGATATATATGTGTACATGTGGGGCAGAAGCAGAGGAGGTCGGACAAGCACTAATGATGTTTTGAAAAAAAACAATTTTGCTGACACAGCAGTCCTATACGAGTAGCAAATACATGTGTTTTTGTAAATCTTCTGTAAACCATGTTAAGCAAGGATCGACTAAGGTTAGTACATACTTTAGCCTAAGAATTTAGAAAAGTAAAAGTCGCGATCCTGAGCCATATCCCCATAAAACATAAAGTACCATATTGGTCTTTCCTTACGACTCTTTACGAAGGTCATTCTTGTCATGCATCTTTAAGTCTTAGATTTACTACTTCAAAAAGATCCTCCGAAAGTAAGCCAGGCAATAAACTAAAGCTTTCACTGGCCTAGGGGTCATTGTACTTTCTTAATTGCATTCTTTAGGGCAATTTCATTACATCATAAATTAATTGTCTGACTACCTCTGGGGCAGACCCTGAGATTAGCATACTACAACACAACTTGAGCGTCCTGGTCACAAGTAATTAGTTAGTGTACATGTAACCATGGATACTACAGCTAGGATTATATTATACATGTATAGTTATCAAATAGCCTAAATGATGGAGACACTATCAAACAACATCAATGCCAAGTCATTGTTAAGATCCTGGGATCCAGGTGGGATTTGAAACCAGGACCTTCTGATTACTAGTCAGACACTCTTACCACTGAGCCACCGGATCTCTTATAGCACAGGAGTGTAGGATGGATGTTAATATCCTAAGGATTGAGTTCAAACCCAGACAATGACTTGGCTACACAAGCAAGGCATATACAACATGCAAAGCATGTTAAACTTCAAACTCCGCCTTAATCAGATCGCCGGGGTAAAACCACCAGGACGCGAATCTGAAAGCGGAGTATATACATGTAAAGTAATCAAGAGTAATAGCCTAAATGATGGAAACACTATCAACCAACATCACTGCCAAGTCATTATTAAATGATCCAAAAACTCAGGATCCAGCTGGGATTTGAACCCAGGACCTTCTGATTACTAGTCAGACACTCTTACCACTGAGCCACTGGATCTCTTGTGGCAGAGGAGTGTAGGATTGATGTTAATATCCTAAGGATTGAGTTCAAACCCAGACAATGACTTGGCTACACAGACAAGGCGTATACAATATGCATGGACATGTACCTAGACCAATGTTCACTGTCACAGTATCACTAGGGAGGAGTTGAGATGAGGTTGTGGCCAAGGTCACAATGGATATGGTGTAGATGTCTCCATTCTGAAGACCAGTCAGTAGGTAGTTGTCTGTGGAGCCATTACTAACATACACACTGCCACTGCTGCCACTATAGTAGATTCTGTACCCAGTTGTATCCCCCAGTGGAGTGGGTGGGCTCCAAGACACTCGGATACTAGTGAGACCTTCCTGGACTGCCATCAGGTTAGTGGGAGCTGGTGCAACTGGAAGGAGGATAATGAACATAGCAACAAATTAATGTGGTATCCATGTACTATGAAAAGCACTGAAGTGCTAAACCCTCGGCATGTATATAACGTGCATGTGCGCCGAACCTTGAAGCGCACAGGCTATTGAATCACAGTTGAAAGCAGCACATTTTGGCGAGCAGAGCAAGCACACCTTGTCACAACAGGCCAATATGCACGTAAAATTAGAAATCACATATAACATTATGGTATGTACAGTGTCACAGAAAAATCAGCCCTCTGACACAACTAGGTGGTCCCGTTCCGCTCGCCAATTATAGAAGACTCTTAGGCAAAAGACGGACACTAAAATGAAAGAAGCTCGCTGCCTTACATTGAGTTGTATTCCAGGTAGTGTTTAGCATATTGTTAGCCTTTTAGGACCTTTAGAAGGCTCTATGTTGCTGCAGTACCCTTGTAGGATATCACGGTAAAGCAAATGATGCCATAACTTGTGTATATCCGTTCTTATAAAAGTCTGCTTCGTGTTGCACTGAAGCCGTTAGTACCTTCAACATAGCTTACAGTGTCCGAGAAATAGGGCATCATCATAGTCATATGAAATGTGTAGGCAACACTTAAAGAAAGGAAGTGATATCTAAGGCATTAAGACACATACATGTAGAGTATCACTAGCACCTTGTACAGTGAAAGTAGCTGAATCCTCAGATGGTTTATTATTAGTCACAGTACATGTGTAGTCTCCTCCCATTCCTGATCCTCCAGTCACAGTCAGGGTGTGGGTGTACTGTGAAGTAGTGCGATTATCTAACACAGTCTCATTTCCTTCAGTGATAGTGACAGAGTCTCTGGTCCAAGTGACAGTGGTAGCAGGTCCACCAGTGGAGATACAGGTGAGGGTGAACTGAGGACTGGCTCCATTGACGTCAGAGTCCACAGTTATATCATCAGATATTGTTACTATTCCTAATATAAACAAACATCATTCTTACACATGTATATATACATATGGTAGTACACATAGCATATTCATGGCTGTGTGTGTACAGGTACAGACAACTACATGTAGGGATATACAAATGACCAATGACCAGTAGGCTGACATCATTCACCTCTTGTATTATCAAGACATACATGTATAATTATGTTGTTGCCTTCACTAAGTAAATTGTGTCCATTGGATGAAGAGGGTATCGTTCAACATTCCACAGCATCAATTACACCAGATCATTAGCTAGTTATAGTAACTAACAGGTAATAAGCCATGCTAAGGTTAGCGTGTTACATACAATCATGTACCTCCTTCACTGCCATAATATAGTCCCACATAGACTGTCTCTCCAACTGATTGGTCACTATCAACATGGACAGCATTAGTTGCAATAACACAGCGATATATACCAGATGGTCCAGTAGGATTGTTCCTACGACGTATGTGGACTACCATATCTTGACGATCTTCATAAATATCACTTCCTTCACTATAGAATGGCAGTCTTGTGTCACTACCAGGAGGAAACCAGTCTCCACGGTGTATTCCCACAGTACTACGACAACATGTACTCAGGTCAGTGTGACACTGTACAGTATCACTATCACTGCCACTTCGATTATTACCCACTTGACTGAGGTCCACATAGGAATGGTTGGGTAGATGATTTCCCAGGAATGTGATATAAGGAACAGTCTGAGACTGGGCCTCCACCAGAGACCAGAGGAGACACACCAGAACACACAACAGTGTGGCCTTCATTGGAACCATCTCTACATGGAAATATCAGTCAAACAGTGATGTACTAGTCTGAACAGTGTTATGGAAGGATAGCTACATACCCTGCACAAACTTCTCATGAAAATAGGCTCTCCTCATGAACTGCTATTGCTTTTTCACCTGATGTACTACCTTAAGGTGACAATTATTTGCAGGTACATTTTTTGCCGATTTAAGATTCTGTGCATTTTGCTATTGCTAGCCATCCTGGGCGGCGCGCATGCGCAGAGATGCTAATAACGTTGGTTTACCTCAACCAGATTCCTCTCGTTTGTGCTCCGTGAATGCATCAGAAGTTACACGAAGGGGATCTACTTAGCCCCCTCTTGAACCACGATGCTGCCAGCTTTCTCATAGTCCCTGCACGTTTGATCACAAGTAATAATGCGCGCATGCATTTATACTCGCGGGCCACTATCTAAATTTTGCGTTCTGGGGCAAATCCGTAGAAATATCAAACTTTACCTTACAGGTATATATATTTGTCAGGCCAAGTGTTAAAAACACCATCCCTGAATGGGCCGTCTGCTGAACCCATGGCCATGTTCAGTTGAACATCAAGATCTCGTCATCATACGGGAGAAGGAGGTTCTTCTACTAGAGCTCACGATTCCGTATAAGGCCACTATTCGTTGAAAATTAGTTTCTCATCCGGGGCTTTCCCAAAACAGGATGCAGGCGGGCGGACATTAACACAAGGGCGTCGGAAGGCAACGCCCTAGGACAACAAGCTAGGTTCCATAAGAAGACTGTGAAAACACAGGTAACTAGTTGGGCTTGGCAAGGGCAGTACACACATCTACATGTACATAAATTTAAGAGAGTAATTACAAGTAAATAACAGTTAAGTCTGCAGAGTTCTGTTATTGTTCCAGGTAGGTTCTGACCGCGCTCTAAAGATAGCATGTGAGCAGGTGATTGATATCTTGCCAGCGTCATCGAATAGATGTCTCATCTGGCTCTTTGTAAAGCAGGGGAGTACATGTCTAAGGTCTGAGTGAGTTTGTGGCAGTGAATGGCCAAGGGCACCAACTTCCATTAATGTGATCAGGGAAGCCTTGAGGCCTAACCTATCCAGCTCACTCAAGACCAACAGTTACTGATAGTTCTCTTTATTTCTCTTCCTCTGACAAGCATTGCAGAGACTCCGTGAGTTAGGCCACTATTCGTTGAAAATTAGTTTCTCATCCCCGCCCGCATCAAATATTGCACCCGCATGAAACTCACCATTAGGATATTAAGATTAGGGGTTCCGCGCATGCGCCGAACCCCGTGCGGTTGCTTTTTTGAGCCTCTGCATTTAAAGCTTTATATTTTAAAATCAACTTCGAGGGAGATCGTCTTCTGGGTCTGAGTGGAAGGAGAAGCTTTCTGGGAGTGTTCTACTGTCGGTGTCAGCTGATTCTGTGGACTACTTTTTGAATTTAGCCCGTATTTCTATTTAATGCCCACTTCGCGGTGTGACGTAGTTAACGATGTTCAGCCGAGGACTGGAGAGGCATGGGCAGTGAGTTGTAAAAAACGTTTTAGAGCGAATGTTTTAGTATGGGGGTTGCCTAAAAGCTTTACTACGCTTGAAATAAGGTCTAAATTTGTAGATATAGGATTAGCTAGTTTTGTTAGGGGCATTGTGTGCTGGGAGGGTGACCACGTAAGACTGGTACTTACTCATAAGGATAGTAAGGGGCTTACAAAAGCATTAGTTGGTGAGGTTTCCTCTTGTCTTAGGAAGATTGGATGTAGATGTGTTTTGGATGAGCAGGTTAGAAAGCATTGCAGGTCTGAGCTTTTAAATATACAGTGTGTTAATAGGTATGAGCCTTTAGTGATGAGCCTATAGAATGCCTCTCTGGGGTTTGAGGCGAGAGGTTTACAAGAAGGTTATCAGGGGTAGGGAAGACTTATGGGATGATTACTGTAGATTGCGTAAGGAGGTGAAGGAATTAGTAAGGCAAAAGAAGCTTACGGTGTGGAAGGAAGTAGTTGAGAAAGCTAATGTAGATTTTGAGGGGAATAGGAAAGAATTTTGGGCTTTTGTTGGTAGGAGAACAAAGGCTAAGAACAGAGGTATTGATTCCTTGAAGGGTGTTGAGGGAGTGTCTGTAACTAGTACAAAAGGCAAGCTGGAGGTGTTACAGAAGCATTATCAGCATTTGGGTAGGGTTAGTGTAGATAGTGATTTTGATGATGATTGGAAAGAGGAGGTCGAAAGTAAAGTAGAAGCTTGTGGTAGGATGTCAGGGTCATGTGAGGATGCCTTTTTAGATAAGGGGATAGAAAAGGCTGAGATTGCCAAATGCCTTAGGAAACTAAAGAATAGTAAGACAGGTGGTAGTGATGGGTTAGTGGGTACAGATGGAGTAGTGGGTACAGAGGTATTACATTACTGAGTGTTGTAGGGAAAGTGTTTTGTAAAGTGCTTAACAATAGATTGGTGCAGTGTTTAGATAAGGGAGGGATATTGCATGAAGGTCAGGCTGGATTTCGAGTTAACAGGAGTTGCATGGATAATGTTTACTCATTGAATGAGATTGTGCAAAGCAGGTTGAGGGAGGGTAAACATACATATGCTTTCTTTTTAGATGTACGTAAAGCCTATGATACTGTGTGGCGTGATGGTTTGTGGGTAAAGCTATGGGATATGGGTGTGAAAGGAAGGATGTGGCGTGTAATTAAGAATATGTACGAAGCATCTAGAAGTGCCATATTGTTAGAGGGGGAGAAGTCGGCTGCATTTAGGGTGGAGCAGGGCGTGGCACAAGGCTGTAGCTTATCCCCAATTTTATTTTCAGTATTTATAAATGGCTTATTAAAGGATGTAGAAGAGGCTGGACTTGGGATAGAAATTAGTAGTGGTAAGAGGATGGGAGGAATGTTGTTTGTGGATGATTTTATAGGTGTGAGTGAGTCGAGGGAAAGCCTACAGAAGCTTATTGATGTTGTATATAGGTACTGTAACAGGTGGAGACTAAAGGCTAATGTGGGTAAGAGTGCAGTGATGGTGTTTTCTAAGGATAGAGTAGAGGGTAGGTGGAAGTGGGGAGAACATGAGCTTCCTAAGGTTTCAAGTTACTGTTATTTGGGCATAGACTTTGCAAGTAATGGAGCATGGGATGTGCATATTAAAAAGGTGATTAATAATGGCAGGAAAAGGGTAAATCAGTTGCATAGTGTTATTAGTAATCGAGATATTAACCTAACTGCACGTAGGCTGTTGCTTCTTTCTGTAATTAGACCTAGTATAGAGTATGGAGGGAGATTTGGGAGGGTAATAAGGGTCAAATAGCCGGATTAGAGTCCATTATTCTGGGGGGAGCTAAAAGGATTCTGGGCTGTTCGTCTAAAACTTGTAACGAAGCAGTTAGAGATGATATGGGTTTAGAATCATTGAGGGGTAGAAGGGATAGAGCTAAATTAAAATGGTGGTATAAATTAGTATCAATGCCTGAGGATAGATATCCAAAGCAATTATTCAGTCGGGAATGGGAAACTAAGCCTCGTAGAGGTAGACAAAGGAAAGCATGGGGTAGAGTGGTTGATGAACTCTTTGTGTCATTAGGTTTGGATAAGCATGAATGGGGGGAGGATATTAAGAGGGGAGAGAGTTCACTAGCTTCATTTTTGGCTTGTGTAGAGGAGAGTATTAGTGAAAGGGAGGGTAAGCAGTTTGAGGAAGGACTGAATAGTAAAGTAAAATTAGATATGTACAAAAGGTTTGGGAAGGAAGTAGAATTTAAGAGGTATTTGCATGGGGTTGGTGATGCAGGAACTAGACTCTTGTTTAAGTTCAGGTCAGGAACACATGGCTTGAATGAAGAGCTAGGCAGGCATAGAGGTAGAGAAGGCAAATCAGAGTGTGTGTTGTGTGGTGCTGAGTGTGAGAGTGTAGTTCATGTGTTGTGGGAGTGTTCAGCCTATAGTAATATTAGAGACACCTTTGTGGAGAAGCTTCGGGAGCTTTTAGGGAACGGATATGCAGAGTTTGACAAGCTTAATAGTATAGAGAAAACTGCATATGTTTTAGGAAGTGAGCTTTGGGAATACAACTTTGACGATTTACTCAGCTTAGTGAAGGAATATGTTGTAGGTGTCTGGGATGCGCGTAAACAAAAATTGTATGGTGATGACTCGTGCCCTAGTCAACTTCAGTCCTTGGCTGAGGATCTGCAGCTGGCTGGAGTTGAGGGGCAAAGGGATGGTAAGTTATGTTCCTCGGGTGAGGGAGGAACAGGTGGTAAGGATTTGTCTGTATGTGCATGTGTGTGTGGCTCCGCCCATGATTGTGGGTGCGTGGTCAATGGCAGTAATGCTATGGTAGCTTCATGAGTATTATTATTATTATTACTTCGTGGGATTATTTATCTGTGGTAGCGTGAACTCTGACTCTGAACTATATATAATGTATGTTATGTTGTTAGTCAGTCATTGTCATGCATGCATAATTCCACGTGGTTTTAAGTCATTTCCTGTACAAATGTAAAAACATTTTCACTAAAATGTTGAAGGATGTAGTTAGGGATGTGAAGTGCCAAAAAGTATAGAAACAAGGTCAAAGTACACCATGCATGCAGACAAAGGCAGGGGATGATAGCATGCAACAATCATAACATGCGTAACCCCTTTTAGCATTTACAGATGTAGGGATATGGGGTTACGCATGTTATGTTCGAGTATAGTTTAACTGAATGCATTGAAACTCTGTTTTCAGATTCACCAGTAAGTTGTTAAGTTGCATGCAGAGTTTCACTTAACTACTTCTTACAATAGATGTAGAGCATTTCATTAGGGACCCAAAGCACTTAGAAAGCTTTGAGGTACCTCATCTTCTTCAATGCACTTTAAATTTACTTTAAAGCATCGAATATTGTGTCTGATGACCACATAATCAGTCAAACAATAAGCAAACATAATAATAATTTCACCCAAGGAACCACACCTGCACTTTGAGTAGAATTTTACTGAAACGCTGTTTTAGATTCACCAGTTAGTGGGAAAGTTGCATACAGACTTTACTTGACTAGACATTGCAATAGATGTAGAGCATTTGGTTTTATGTGAGGCATTCAATTAGGCACCCAAAGTTCAATGCACTTTAAGTCCACTCTAAAGCATTGAGTATTGTGTCTGACAACCACATGATCATGCACCTTTCAGCATCCGACCAAACAGCAGACATGCAATAATTGAGCTATGGAACCACACCTGCTGTTTACTAAATGTATTATGAGAATTTTACTGCACTTAGATAGATATTACTTGAAATTGAGGTGTGGGTCCTTGGATAAATTGCTTATTGACTGATGTGAATTGCATGATTTTGTGATCATCTGACACAATGCTTTCGAGTGTGTTAAAGAAGATGAGGTTCCTCAAATCCATATCCCAATTGCTTTGGGTCCCTATTTCAATGCTTTACATGAAACCAAATGCTCTAATTCTACGGTAATGAGTACTGTAGTGAAACTCTTTATGCTACTTCCCCACTAACTGGTGAATCTAAAAACCGAGTTTCAGTGCATTTAGTTAAACTATATTCGAACTGCAGGTGTGGGTCCTTGGGTCAAATTATCATATGTTTGCTTATTGATTAACAGAAGAAAGGTGCTGATTATATGATTATCAGCACCTTTAGAGTGGATTTAAAGTGCATTGAAGAAGATAAGATACCTCAAGTTAATACTTTGTGTCCCTAATTGAATGCTTGACATTAAACCAAATGCTCTACATCTATGTTAATGAGTAGCAGAGTGAAACTCTGTATGTAACTTCCCCACTAGCTGGTGAATCTACAAACAGAGTTTCAATGCATTTAGTTACTATATTTTAACTGCAAGTGTGGGTCAAATTATTATTATGATTGCTTATTGATTGACTTATGAAAAATGCGATTATCAGACACAATACTCAATGGATTAAATGAAGACAAGGTACCTCAAATCCACATTCCGAGTACTCACAGTCCTTAATTGAATTCCTCGCACTAAACTAAATGCTTTACATCATATAATCATGCACCTTTCAATATTGTCAATTAATAGGTAAACATGTTTTATATTCACCAGTTAGTACGTGGGTGAGTTGCATATAGATTGTCTTAGATGTAAAGGATTTGGCTTTAGATGTAGAGGATTTACCTTTATGTGTAAACATGTTACTATTTTACCTGGAAGCTTGAGTGATTTATGTTTGAAATCCTATTATATATCCTATTATAATGCTGTTGTGATGAGAACCTGATTGCTATTGAATAGGTAATATCAAGGTGGGTGTTTTACTGATGTACATGATAGAAGTGGATTGAAGGCTATACAGCTGAGTCTTTATTTTACATTTTATGTGGTGCATTGTCAAGTAAAACTGCTTGTATCTTCTTCAATTTAAAGTTACATTATTGAAACTCTCAGCAAAATTACTGCATGCTCTTTCCATCTCTAATTGTCATTATTGTATATTGACTATAATGACTGGTAATGGTAGATAGCTGGAAAGTGTATTTATGTGACAACTGTGTGACATCTCACGTACCGTTATGACCGGGTCTTCGAAACTTAACGCTCCACTTCGAGTTTGTGGCTTAACTAAATATTATTATTCCACATTATGAAAAGAAAAGAGTACTACTCAGTAGCACGCAAAAAATGACGGAGAGCGCGCGTGCGCGGCGCGTGTGCACTTAGGGGAAAAGCGCACCTTAGGCGTGGGTCCTTAGGTCGGGTCCTACCGCGATTTTCGTTACCTGTAATACCTGCTAGTGCACGAAACTAACTTCACGTGTTCGGCACGTGAGCAAACAAGAAAATGGCGTCTAAAACTAACACTTGTAAGGTTGCAGACCTGGAGTTTGACGGCTTTGGGAGAAGGTATGTAGATTTTGTGCATCAAGGATCATGTACGCTCCAGTATAAATGATTTTCGTGAAAGAATTAGAGTGATTACTAACCCCAGTTTCGCGGTAGGCCGTTTGAATTGAATTAGAAAGAAGAAGAAGAAGAAGAAGAAGATGATGAACAATCCGGGTTTTTACAAATTTCCGAGATTCACTGTAGCTGTATATTTTACGTACTTTGAGAGTATTAAAGTGTATAGAAGCACTCTCAGAGCATGTAGTTTGTCTGAAAAGGCTTAAAACATCCGCGTTCGGGAGTTCTGAGCCGTTACTTTTGTTAAGGCTAATGGGCGTGTCGGCGCCATCCCTACATATAGAGTCTACCGACTCTATGATAGTGTATGTTCATGTCATAATTAGTTGTTACCGCGTACCACTCGGGTTATTACACCTGGCGACGAGGTGAAATCAGTTCTCGAACACTATGTCGGCCTACGGCAAAGTAAGACCCTTTAATCCCAAAGTGGACGATTGGGAGGTCTACGAAGAGAAACTTCGTTTCTACCTGGCTGCAAACGACATTACCGATGCCAAGAAGCAGCGTTCTATTTTACTGACAGTCTGCGGCGACCCAACCTTCAAGTTGCTACGCAGCCTAATCCCCGAGGGCAAGCTGGATGCTGACGACGTTACTTACGATTCACTAGTGGCTCTACTGAAATCGCGCTGCAAAAAGAAACAGTCCACCGTCCTCAATCGTTTTTACTTCAACACACGCGCCAGGCAACCGTCGGAGTCAATCGCCGAATACATCGCGGCATTGAGAGAGCCCTGTCCTGCAATTTCAGCGACAGAGACAGGCTGGAAGAAATGCTGCGAGACAGGTTGATTTGCGGGGTTAACCACCCTGGCATTCAACGTAAACTACTCTCTGAGGGTGAGCTCTCATTTGAACAGGCTCTCTAGCCTTTGCTCAGTCCATAGAATTAAACTGCCGAGCAGGACGCCGCGAAGCTGGCCGGTGGTACCCCGTCGCAACCCCTAAGTCAACTACACCTCACAAAGAAAACTAGCACGTCTCCCACTCCGGCCCCTACATGTTATCGCTGCGTTAGTCCGTACTTGGCCACGCACTGTCGACACAAGAACTCAGAGTGCCGCTACTGTAAGAAACTGGGCCACCTTGCTAAGGTGTGCAGGGCCAAGGCACGTTCCAAATCTGCTGGTGCAACACCCTCTACCCGGAGGAGACCCCCCCTAAGGAGAATCATTATGTGGAAGAAACCTCAGATACAGAGCAAGAAACTACAGTTACAGAGCATATCACAAACACTGACTCAGAGTATGATGTGCATGTTGTGAAGGAGGCCCATATACTGCACCCTATTTGGTTGACCTCATACTGAATGGTGTTCCTGCGAAGATGGAACTAGACACCGGTGCAGCAGTCTCTGTTATCAACGAGCTCACTTTCCACCCCATTCGACAGTCTTCTGGTGATCTACCCCTCCACCCAGCTGAGAGTAGGCTGAAGACATGCACAGGCCAAGAAATCCAGGTGCTAGGTACCACTCAGCTTACTGTACAGTACAAAGACAAACACTTACCCTTATCAATACATGTGGTGTCTGGGACGCCCCCAACCTTCTAGGCAGGGACTGGGTTACTTCCCTTGAGGTTAATATGCCAAGCCTCAATACTGTTAGTGCAAACCTCTCACTACAAAAGACCCTTAATGATCACCCCGCTGTGTTTAGTGAACACCTAGGATGTTAAAATGGCCCACCAGTCAAGCTCTCCTTAAACAAGGATGCCCAGCCTACCTTTTGCAAAGCAAGGCCAGTTCCCTTTGCACTCCACTCTAAAGTTGAAGATGAACTGCTTCGCCTTCAGAGCCAAGGGATAATCTCCCCAGTTAAGCACTCAGAGTGGGCTGCCCCGGTTGTGCCTGTGCTCAAAAAGAATGGCAAAGTCCGCTTGTGTGGAGATTATAAGCTTACAATTAACCGAGCTTCCCCGATGGAAACGTACCCATTGCCAGTGGTAGATGAGCTTTTTGCCAACCTCACCGGTGGTAAATATTTCTCTAAGCTCGATCTAAGCAATGCCTACTTGCAGTTGCCCCTAGATGATGAGTCTAAACAACTGGTGACCATCAATACCCATAAGGGCCTCTTCCAGTATAATCACCTCCCTTTTGGAGTCGCCTCAGCACCCGCCATCTTCCAGAGACACATCGATATGTTACTGCAGGGATTAACGAACGTTAGTGTATACATTGATGATATCCTAGGAGCAGATACAACCCTGGAAGAACATCTTCACAGGAAGATGCACAGCTCCGTTTAAACTGTACAAAATGTTCTTTTCTCAACTCGAGCATTGAGTATCTGGGCCACATCATTGACGAACATGGCATCCACCCTACCGCAGCTAAAGTTGATGCCATTAAACAGGCCCCAGCCCCCAAGAATTTGACTCAACTATGCTCCTTCCTGGGCATGCTCACCTATTACTGCAAGTTCTTGCCCAACCTTGCATCCAACCTCACTCCCCTCTATTCACTCCTCGGTAAACACAAGAAATGGCATTGGGGACAAGAACAACAGTCAGCCTTCCAACTGGCTAAGGATGCTCTCCAATCGGATGCCCTTCTTGTGCACTATGACCCGGGCAAGCCCATTTTGCTAGCGTGTGATGCCTCAGATTATGGGATCGGAGCTGTTTTCTCCCACACTACAGAGGACAGCCAGGAGAGACCAATCGCTTTCATCTCTCGAACTCTCACACCTGCTGAGAAGCATTATTCCCAGCTAGAGAAGGAAGCCTTGGCTATCATTTTTGCAGTGAAGACATTTTGTCATCGAATCTGACCACCAGCCACTCAAGGCCCTCTTCGGGGAGTCCAACAAGATCCCACCAGCCCCACCCCCACCTCGGAGATCCACTAGGAATTGCCCTCCACCTCTTCCTTTTGGGTATGATCGTGAACATTAATTCCTACTTACACTTGCAATCTTAGAGGGGGGAGGTGTGGTAGTGTGAACTCTGACTCTGAACTATATATAATGTATGTTATGTTGTTAGTCAGTCATTGTCATGCATGCATAATTCCACGTGGTTTTAACGTGATGCAGTGTTGATGTTGCTTTGAGCAAGGGGCAACAATTCTCTGGAAGAGTACTGTCCAAAAGGGAAGTTTTGATTTTGAAAGGCTATATACACTTTGTTTATCAATCTTTCAGTAAAAAAGACCAAGATTTTATGACCATATATGGCCAAAGACTTGCATGCTAGTCTCGTTCCCAGACATTTCCTTTGTGCAGGCTGATAAGTTGAAGTTGAAAAAAGACCGTCTAGAAACTGGCATGCATATGGCATGGGTCATTGTTAAATGCAACTGGAACAAGGTTTCACCCGTCCGCTTGTGTCTCAACTCATTTCCTAAATCACAGCAGAGCCACATCGTGTAAGTTTGTGTTTTATCCTGAAGTCATTGGCTTGAAAGAAATGTCTGTAGTTTACCTACAATGTCGAAAAACCAAATGCACAGCCAAATTCAAACAGTCATCAATGATTCATATAGCTGCACCACTCTTTACGTTCATATTTCACCGAGACTAGCTCTTTCAAATATGAACGTCGTAAAGAGTGGCACACTTGCTATTGGCTGCTACATGGCTCGTTCGTAGGCCAGTCGGTGTGCGCATGCGTGATATGTGAACTCGGACCTTAGTCCTATAACCCCAATTATGTATTACCTCATAGACCATCTGACACAGCTGCTGCAAACTGTACTTCAGTAAGGCGGATAAAGAGCGAATTATGTTACCCAAAGCTGCCGTCGTATGCGTCTTGTTGGCTCTCTTCTCAGCAGGGTCACAGGGCAACAAGGAGGCTAATGTATACAGCCATCACCTCGCTGCTCGAAAAGAAAGGTTTCTACCTTTCGTCGGTCAGCCAGCAGCTGCAGTTTTCCCTAAAGACTCGGGGACGACTTGTTTACCAGACAGTGACGAGTACTATCGCAGACAAGGTCTCATGGGGTGTGATGAAAAGTATGTAGATCTATACATTCAAGCAGTGTCCAGTGAGATTGAAACCAGTAATTGCACTAACAAGTACTACAACGACACCCCATTGTTTTATGGATGTGGCACTAATGACAACGGAGATGTATGTGCAGGTATAGAATTATTATATAGCATAGATCTATACGACGACTTTTGTTACAGATCGTTTTATACAAGTAACTGTAGCAGTGAATGCCAAACGGCGCTCCATCAGCTCTCTGATAGTGTTGGCTGCTGCATTCATGACAATGAGGATGCAAGAATTCCATCATTGTGGATGAACTGTAACATACAACAGCCAGAAGTATGTGCCGACACTCCCAAAATAACAGGTATTTTGGCCAAACGTAATGTAGGCCCCTGCACTGAGAAATGCAGCCTAAGACAGATTTTTTACCTGTTTTGTAAGAACTTTGGTGAAGAGTATGAGAAGCTAAACAGGGAATGTGGCTATGATGATGCAGTATACTATTGTGGATTTGACAAAGGAGAATTTTGCGTTACAATGGACGATCCAACTTTATACATTGAAACAATTACTGATGAGTGTTACTCTGAAGAGAGTGTAAGAGATGGTGTGTGCTCTGCCAATTGCAGAAATGTTTTAGTAGAATTTATTGACACAGTTGGTTGTTGTTTTAACTTCTTCAATGGCATATTCTTCAACGTTGGATCAACTGCTCAAGTACTATCATCTGATTTATTTTCTGATTGTGGTATAAAGGTTCCTAATGCCTGCAGCAGTTTCAGCAGTAGGGCTGTTCCTGATGACTTTCTAGAATGTGCAGGTCATACTATTAACAATAGTGGAGCAGCTCTTCAATCAGGAGTCTACAGCATTGGAATTATCATAATTGGTTTGATTGGTACTTACATATACTAGATATTGACTATGATACTAGCGTAGTAGTGTAGCTACCTTTGGATCCATGTAGCCAAACATAAAACATTTTTAACTGTTAAATGACGTTGTATATATTGGGATTAATGTCTGCAGTAATGTTGCTTGGGAGGGGTACTGTCTGAGCAAAAATGCTCTGGAGGAATACTAGACTGCCTAAGAAGGCTAAGTGTTTCAATTTGAAGGGCTGGGGCGTGTATATACTCCACTCTGTTTATCAATTTAGCAAAATAAGCATGGGCATGAATGACCAAGGACTTGTATGCTAATCTCGTTCCCATGGAGGCTTCCCTTCACGTGCACTGATAAGTTGAAGTTGAGTGAAGACCTAATTGAAGCTAGCTGGCATGGCTCATTGTTATATACAACTGGAACGAGGTTTCATCTGTCCGCTTGTGTCTCAACTCATTTCCCAGCTCACAACATATGTACAGAGTCACAGTGTGATTCTAAAGTTCGTGTTTTATCTTGAAGTCATTGCCCAAAAGAAATGTCTAGTTTTCCTAGAAAAACTAAATGTATATAGCCAAATAGTCATCAATGATTCATATGCATGAAGTAATACACTGTAAAACCATTTTCAATAGCAAAAATTGTTTGTTGACTGAGTTTCTGCATCTGTCATCATGTGATACTACTATATAAACAATGACTATTGCAGGGCTGTTGATAGAAGTGCTTTATCAACAACACACATGCATTTTTTGTAAGTAGTAGGATATAGTGAAGTGGGATGAAACTCAGGCAACAAACTATGTATGCATGCACCTTACTCACTAACTATTATGTATGTGATAATGGCGCTTGTTGTGCACCCAGACAAAGTCATTGCATCTGGAATATAGTGACTTCCTTCACACTGACAACTGTACTGATATGTCTCTTCTCAGACAGAAGCAATTGTTTGGATCGGGGGACACTCGTTTAGCTGCTGCTGGTCCTGAGGCTGATGGCTGTGTGGAGGTCGTATCTTTTTTGCTGTGTTTTGCCTTGCTGCATGGTTCGCTCTCTAAAAATAACATCTGAATTGCATCTTTTCTACTGTGGTTGAATTATAAGGTGGGGAAGAATCCTAAAATCAGAAGGGATGTAGCAATTAGTGGTACTATCAGTGGTGTGTACCAATCAATACATTCTCCTTTAGGGATTGTCGACCACCAATTATTGGTAGTGATACACACCATGAGGGAATAACAGTGAACATCAAGAGAATATGCAACTGTGATAGCTAACCATACCAGGGTCACATTAAACTTTGGATTTTTACAGTGTGGAGTGGGGTTTAATTAGTACGGCCATTATCAGAGAGTTGGTAGACTCTCTATGTAGGGATGGCGCCGACACGCCCATTAAGCCTTAACAAATGTAACGGCTCAGAATTCTCGAACGCGGCAGTTATAAGCCCTTTTAGAAACATAACATGGCCTACGAGTACGATAACACTCTCAAATGCGGTAAACTATACCGTTACAATGACATACGTGAAATTGCCAACCCCCCAATTTGTTCAATATCTCCTTCTTCTTCGGTAAACAAACCTATCTCACAAACAGTACAAGTATTTACCTTCGTTTTTACGTGAAACAGCTTCATATTCCCCTGCGGAGTGCCTGTGCACAACGGAATCTTCGTGGGACCTTTCCTGCACGAGTAGAGCTCGAAATACATGTATTTCCGTATACACAAACGCAATTTCCTCATTATTATGCGCGCGTGTGATTTCACGTGACCACGAGGAGCAAAAGAGGTGGGGCTCGCGCGCGTGAAATACTACTGCATGTATTTGGCAATGAAAAACAAGTGAAACAAGTGTGAAAAACATTTCATTAAAATGTTAAATTATGTAGGGATGACAATGCTAAAAAGTACAGGAACAAGATGCAGTATATGCAGGCAAAACCAGTCAGATGATAGCATAAGAAGCAGCATGAAGGCAAAAGCAAGGGATAGGCATGCAACAATCATAACATGTGTAACCCCTCCCTGCATCTTTTTTTTATGGGGTTACGCATGTTATGATTGTTGCATGCCCATCCCTTGCTTTTGCCTTCATGCTGCTTCTTATTTCTTATGCCATCATCACTGGTTTTGCCTGCATATACTGCATCTTGTTCCTGTACTTTTTAGCATTGTCATCCCTACATACTTTAACATTTTAATGAAATGTTTTTCACACTTGTCTGTAGTGGTAAAGGGAGGGTAATATGGTGTATAACTTGTTCTTTCTCTCTCTTCCTTCCCTTCTATCAATTGACCTCCAGGTATGAACGTACATTTTTTCATAGTTAGAAAGACTGATCCATGCAGAGCTTCTTTTCTTGTTTCTGAGTTTCATCCCGTCCCTGCATCAGTTCACAATATCCTACTATTTACAGAAATAGCACTCTTAGACTAGCAATGAGCAGCCTAAGGCACACTGTAGGAGGCTTCATGTGGCTAGATTGAGTATATACTTGTTCTGCACTGTCTATGCATATAGTAGCTCTGTGCAGTGTTGCAAGAGGGTTTGAAATCTACAATGACTATATTCCTTACATGCATGTGTGGTTGCTGATAGAGTACTGCAGTACTCTATCAACAGAGCTAGCCCTGAAATAGTCAATGTTTACGTAGTACATAGTATATTGACAATGTAATCTGCAGAAACTCAGGCAACGAACAATTTGTTATTATTTTATGCATATTTACAGTGTATTACTGCATATGAATCATTGATTACTGTTTGAATTGGCTGTACATTTGGTTTTTTGACATTGTACACTGTAAAATCATTTTTGTTATAGCTAATAGCAAAAATTATTTGTTGCATGACTTTCATCCCATACCTACATCAGTTCACTATTAGTCTATCATTGGCCTACATTTTGGTAGCACTCTTACTGACGTAGCTTGTACGAGCTTCGCAAGTGCCCGACGTACATGCCGTCCGATAATTGATTTTTTTACTCTTAGACTATCTCCGACCAACATGTATACATTTGCACATTTGTACTGGCCAATCGTCGGTGCGGTCTCTTAACTATTCGTATTGTAGGCATGTTTATAAGAAAATGTGGCCAGGCAACTTGAATTTTACTAGTTGAATGCTATACATTGGTGGCGAGCGTAAGAGGCAAGGCTGGTTACGTTTGCGCGTAGAGCCCCCGGGCCAAAATGCACCGTATTGAAATCCCGCGCCTGCGCTGTACGACTCGCTTCGCTAGCCAACAAGATACACAGGGATGCCTTTTACCGGTACCAATGGAAAGAGGTGGTCATTGTGGGGGCGAGTGTGTGTGAGGAATATAGTTGTACAACGACTTTTATAATCAATGTTACAGATCGTTTTATACAAGTGAGTGCAGCAGTGAATGCCGAACCACGCTCCGTCAGCTGTCTGATAGTGTTGGCTGCTGCATTCACGATAACTACGATTTAAGAATGCCGTCAGTGTGGACGAACTGTGACATACAACCGCCAGAAGTATGTGCTGATGTTCCCAATGATTTGGCCAAACGTCCCTGCACTTGGGAATGCAGTCTAAGGCAGTTTTATTACGTGTTTGTAAGAACCTTGACGAAGAGTATGAGAAGTTAGGCAGGGAATGTGGCGCTATAGAAAATACACTTTCAACTTGTGGATTTCATAATGGAGAATTTTGCGCTATAATGATCTTCCCAGATTCATACTTTGACAATATTTTTGACAAATGTTATAATGTAAGTGATCGTGTGTGCTCTACCAACTGCAGAAATGTTTGGGGAGAATTTATTGACAGAGTTGGTTGTTGCTTCCACTATTTCAATAGGTCGTACTTTTACGATGATCCTGAACTATCATCTGATCTATTTTCTGCTTGTGATATAGAGGTCCCTGACTCCCTGATGCCTGCAACAGTTTCAACAGTAGGGCTGTTCCTGATGATTTTCTGGAATGTGCTGGTCGTACCATTAAAACAACATTACCAATAACAGTAATAAGACGAATAATACCATTAAAAATAGTGGAGCAGCTCTTCAATCAGGAATCTACAGCATTTGGGCTTATCATAATTGGTTTGATTGGTATACTTACATATACTAGAGTATTTAGATATTGCCTAACAAACCATGTGTAACTAGTGTAGCCTTTTGATGCATGTAGCCAAACATGAAACATTTTGAACTGTTAAATGATGTCAGTGTAAGTATGAAAGATTAACGTGATGTAGTGTTAATGTTGCTTTGAGCAAGGGACAACAATTCTCTGGAAGAGTACTGCCCAAAAGGGAAGTTTTGATTGTGAAGGGGTATATACCATGCAGATATATACACTCTGTTTATTAATGTTTCAGTAAAAAAGGCCAAGAATTTATGATCATATATGCATGGCCAAAGACCTGCGTGCTAGTCTTCTTCCCAGGAATTTCCTTTGCACAGGCCGATAAGTGGAAGTTGAGTGAAGACTAGAAACTGGCATGGCGTGGGTCATTGTTAAATGTGGCTGGAACAAGGTTTCACCCATTCACTTGTGTCTCAACTCATTCTCTAGCTCACATGTACAGTAGAGTCAAAGTTTGTCTTTTATCCTGAAGTCGTTGGCTTAAAAGAAATGTCTGTAGTTTTCTTACAACGTCAAATGCACAGCCAAATTCAAACAGTCATCAATGATTCATATGCAGGGACGTAGAAGTAAATTGAGAAGAGGGGGGGCAAGTTTAGATAGGGGGTCCAGGGACATTCTCAGATTTTGAGAAAAGGTTGATCCTCTACTTCTAGTGAATTTTAAGCTGATTTTCTTGCCTTGTCTTTTACAAAAGTGCATGGGGAGAAGGCAACTGCCCCGCCCCCCCTGCGCCACCCTTCTCCTACCCCTCTGATATGTAGTAATGTACATACATGAAGTGAAAGAAAATATTCATTGTGTGAGGTGCTTGCCTAAAGAGGAATGCCAGAATGACTTTGCTGTACACATGGTATGATGTATATCAGCTAGCGCTCTTTTTCACTATGTTCATGTACAGTATAAATTGTACATGTTTAAGATTGTAATGTTTTATCAAGATCCTGTTGTCTTGACATTTGCCATAGTAGCTATTGCAAGTCTCACTAGAAAATTTGTCAGGTTAGATTCTGTTAGTAACGTACAGTACAGATCCAGTTCTCCAAACACAGTCAAACCACCAGTCTTTACAGGAACTTTAAAAGAAGTATTGGGTAATCTGTTCAATTAGATAGATATAATGTCTATGGCCCAGTGGCAGATCTAGGGTGGTTTCAGAGGTTTCCACGGAACCCCCCTTTTGCTGCGACTGTATAATAAGCTCACATCTCACGAACACGCGCAGTTGACTTGGTTTATCCTTGGCGCCCATACGCAGCGAGGATTACTGTAGCCTACTTGGTCTATAGTGTATGTGTGTGCATGTACCCTATAATATTTCTCAGACACTGTAAGCTGAAATAAAGCTTCGGCGGGTCAGCTATATTTTTCGTTTACTTTCATTATACCCGAGAGGCGGAGTTTTAATGTAAAACCTTATACGCATGCGCATCACCGATACTAGGTGCTGCTCTCTATTTTAGGCTATGTCTTCTGTACCGTTATAGACTTGCCTACCTCTCACTCTCTTATCCTCGATTGTCCTCTCGTTCTCTGCCTGTACCCAACTTAGAGCCGTCTTCGTGAGCCGTCTTCGTCTCCTCGTTCGTCACTCCATGGAGAATTTGTCCCGCATTACCAATCATCAAGCCTCAAAGGACGAGGCTCTCAGAGATCTCCTTGCTCTACCCTTACAAAAATTGAAGGAACTGAGAATCTGCCTGTTTGAAGAAGCTCGAACCAAAGCTCTCACTCACAGAAGCGACGTTCTGGTAACAAGGAGGAGCTCTGCCCTGCGTCCTGTCACCTTCGCCCTGGCAGATGATGTTCTGACTTTAGCAGACTCCATTTCGAATCACAAGAATGTTCCCAGAGTGCTCATGAAAAATGGGAAGCGAGGCGTAACTGCCCTGGACACTTGGAGGGAGTCTGACAGGTGCCAAACTCTTGTTAACAACTCCTCAGATCTGGCTACAACCATCTCACAACAATTCCAACCCACAAGCCCCTCCTCTCAAGCTTATCCCCCCACTGAGCCCTCCGACTCACAAGCACACATTTCCAGTGAGAGCACACATGCTGAACTACCCGCTGCTGAAGCATTTGCTGCCAACCTAATCATGAAAGACATCAATTCACTAAAGTCAGAAGTCAAGAATTTACAGTCACAATTGAACTCTCTAGAGAAATTCGCTAATATCGGTGTTGTGAAGAAAGAGCTCCAGCAAATGAAATCTTTGATTTGTGATATGGCTACAAAACGCTCTGCAACTTCCTCTACCTCTACACCTAACTCTCAAACGCTGTATAGACACATAAGCACTCAAATGGCTGATACAAACAAACTCACTTCCACCGCTCCCCCCCTCATATCCATAGCTGCTTGGAACTGCAGAGGACTGGCCACAGGCCTACCCTATGTAGAGTTCTTGGCTGATTTTCACGACATTGTTGTTCTCAGCGAACACTGGCTCTGGCCTTTTGAGTTATCAAAACTCTGTGAAGCCTACCCAAACACCTGTGGCCATGCTGTCGCTGACAGGAGATTGTCACCTGACTGCAATCTTTCCAGAGGGTGTGGTGGAGTGGGCATCATTTGGAAGAAACATATTAAAGCCTCCCCTGTATCTGGAGTTGATTCAGATAGAGTCTGTGCTATCATTGTTGAATCCTCACTAGCACCCATGCTGATCATCGGGGTGTACCTCCCAACAACTGATTGCCCCTCTGATGATTTTTGTCATTGTCTTCACACAATCGAGGACCTTGTCAATAAGCACAACCAAGGCCCCGTGATCATTGCTGGTGACTTCAATGCTCACGTTGGTCCCAATGGAGGGCCAAGAGGTCTAGACAGCCAAAATCATCACGGGAAGTTTCTCATGGACCTAGTAATCAACAACGACCTCTTCTTTTCTTCACTGAGCTCCCTCGCTACTGGCCCAGCCCATACATACTCCAGTGGAAACACTAAAACAACCACTGACTACATCATTGTTGATGCACTTCATGCACCTCTCGTTTCTAAATGCTCCACCCTTGACTTCCATCCTCTCAACTCTTCTGACCATCTACCCCTCTCAATAACCCTTCTCCTGCCAACAGTTCCTACTGTTCATGCTCCGCCCTCTACCAGACTGGACTGGCCTACAGCTGTGAGGATCAAGTCCACTGACACCTATGCTGCGGCCTTAGGTGACTTCATTAGACCCCTATTGGGGAGAACATACAACTCCACTGCAGAGATTGATGAGGAAGTACACTTAGTGTCAGAACAGATTCTCCGGGTCGCTTCATTGCTGATCCCTACCATCAAACAAAAGAGACTTAAGAAACGCTTCTCTAACAACTCTGACCTAAGATCCCTCAGTTCTCGATGCAAAGCTGCCTGGAGCAAATGGTGTTTGGCTGGCCGTCCTAGGGAAGGCCCAGAGTTTGATGAGAAAAAGAAACTTAAAAAGCTTACTAAGAAGTGCGCAGACAAGTGCAGAGCCAATCTTGAACGTCACTCCTGGGAAAGAAGAGAGAAGCTCTTTAAAACCAAAGATCCTAGACGGTTCAGGGTACCATCGCACAAAGCCTCACTAGGAGAAAGGCTCTTCTACAATGGTGAAATCATATCTGATCCCTCAACAATCCTATCATGCTGGACAAACCACTTCCAGACCATATTCCAGTCCAAGGCCACCTCGAACACCGATGTTGCCACTGCCCTCAAGGAATTGAACCATCTCGAAATCCAGTCAAGAATGATCTGTGATGACATTGTGGATGACGACTTCTCAGTGGAAGAGATTGAAGGTTCCCTGAAGAAATTAAAACTGGGCAAAATGGGGGGCCCGGATGGGCTTCAGCCCGAACACCTAAAGTACGGTGGCCCTCTCCTCGTCATTTGGCTTAAACAGATTTTCTGTGCCTTTGTAAACTTTGAGCATGTTCCACCTAACCTTCTCACTGGAATCATTCGACCCATCTATAAAGGCAAGGGTAAAGATCCCCTGTGCTGCCACAGCTATAGAGGCATTACCATGACCTCAGTCATCATGAAAGTTTTCGAATACACTATTCTTGACCGGATTCTCCCTGTGTTGCAAGAAAATGGCCACCCATCTTTAGTGCAAACTGCTTATAGGAAGCACATTTCTTGCCAAGATGCCATATTTGCCACACAAGAAGCTATATACAGCCTGCTTCAGGAGGGTAGGGTTGCTTACCTCTCTCTGTATGACCTGGAGAAAGCATTCGATTCCATTGAGCACCCCATCTTGCTACGGTCTTTGTTCCAAGCTGGTGTTAAAGGCAAATCTTGGAGACTAATTAAAGCCTGTTACTGCAACCTCTCTGCAGTTGTGAAACCAGGCCGCTTCTCCTCTCAATCTTCTCCGTTTCCAATCTCACGTGGGGTGCAACAAGGCTCAGTAACCTCTCCAACCTTCTTCCTCATGGTAATGGATCAACTTCTCCATCAATTGCTAGAGGAGAAGGCAGGTGTGTCAATTTGCAACCTGTTTCTGGGTGGTGCAGCTCATGCTGATGATGTCAGGGCTATTGCTTCCTCAAGTACTGATGCAGAAATTCAAGGGAAGATCATAGCTGATTTCTCTTCTTGCAATGGCCTCACTCTCAACTGCTCGAAAACAGAAGTTGTGAAGATATCTCGCACACACCATCCGCCCCTCGAAGATATTCACCTTACAGATGCCACCACTCACACTGTTCCCCAGGCCAAATGCCTTGGCTACCTGTGGTCTGACTCACTGTCATGCAAACCTGGCGTTAAAGAAAACATCTCCAGAGCAAGAAAACAATTCTTTGCCCTAGGTGCCTCTGGCTGTTTTCTGGGATATTCCAACCCCCTGTCAGCAAGGGAGATCATTGAGGTGTGTGTCTTTCCAACTTTACTATATGGCGCCGAAAACTGGATCCTGGATGAATCTTCCTTAAACCTGCTCGAGTGTTTTCAAGCTGAACTCGGTAGAAGAGTTTTAAAACTCTCAAAGTTCCATTCCAGACTCTCCGTACTAGTTGGACTCTCCTGGCCATCTATGACAGCCAGAGTCTTTCTACGCAAATTAAGTTTCCTTTGCAGGTTGCTCTCTGCTAATGACGACTCCATTGCCCATCAAACCTTTCGAACTATTGCTGGTAAAGACGTCTACAGTCTCTCCCTAGTTAAGCAGTGCGTTTTCCTGGACTCCTGCCTGGGCTCTGATGCTACTGCATGCATCCTCAACGATCCGGACAATGCTAAAGCGTCCTTTAACAACTTAAAGAAGACTATTCTAGAGTGTGATAAAATTCTAATCTCCCAGGATGTTAACAACCACCAATCTGTCTCTCTGGCTAAGAAGGTCAACTGGCTCCGGGTCTGGGAGTCTGCACGGGACAAGGGGCAGTTCTGGACCAAGATAGCACAATCCTTCTACAAAGTGCTTACTACTCCCCTTTTCCAGGACAGACAATGCTGGCTTTGCAATAATGTTCTCCCTCCTGACATGGGCTTCATTGCCCACCTTGCTAATGGTGATGCTACCTATGAAAGCAGTCTGAATACTCTCCTCACTGAACTCAGCTCTAACTCTGAACTAACCTCTCATTCCTTCCATTGTATGAAATCTCTTGTCTATCTGTTCAAGTCACATAACTCTATCACTTAGGCATATATGTCACTTTCCACTTCACTTGTTAAGGTTGTGTATGTCACTTTGCACTTCACTTGCTTAGGTCACTGCTCATACTTATGTACATCCCCTACATTCCACTGGGGGCAAACCATTATCCCTGTGTGTGGCATGCTCAAACTAGCCTTAGTCCTATAGACATTCGACCAATGAGATGAGACCTATTCCGTATAATATAAGACAGTTCCACTTCAATACAGCGGATAAAGAGCGAGTTATGTTAACCAAAGCTGCCGTCGTATGCATCTTGTTGGCTCTCTTCATAGCAGGATCACAGGGCAACAAGGAGGCTAATGTAGACAACCATCACCTCGATGGTTGGAAAGGAGAGGTTCCACAGTTCGTCAGTCAGCCAACAGTATTTCGTAGAGATTCAAAGACTTGTTTACCAGACAGTGACGAGTACTATCGTAGACGGGCTCTCCTGGCGTGTGATGAAAAGTACATTCAAGCAGTAATCAGTGAGATTGAAACCAGTAATTGCACTAACGAGTACTACAACGACATCGCATTCTTTTGAGATCTGTGCGCACATATAGAATATAATAGCACATATATATACCGCCACTTTTATTATCAATGCCACGGACCGTTTGAAACAAATGAGTGTAGCAGTGGATGCCAAAGGGAGCTCCGTCAGCTTTCTGATTGTGTTGGCTGCTGCATTCACGCCAATGACGAAGCAAGAATGCCATCATTGTGGACCAACTGTGACATATATACAACAGCGACACTCCCAATATAGCAGATGTTTTGGCCAAAACACGTAATGTAGATCCCTGCACTCATAAATGCAGTCTAAGACAGGATTATTACATGTTTTGTAAGAACCTTGGTGAAGAGTATGAGAAGCTAAACAGTGAATGTGGCATGGACAATGCAGAAAGCTATTGTGGATTTCATAATGGAGAATTTTGTGCTACAATGTACTTCAAATTCCCATATTCATACTATGAGACAATATTTGAATGTCATAATGTAAGTGATGATGTGTGCTCTACCAACTGCAGAAATGCTTTGGGAGAATTTATTGACACAGTTGATTGTTGTTTTAACTTATTCAATAGCTCAAACTTTTACTTTGATCTAGAGCTCTCATCTGATCAATTTTCTGCTTGTAGTATAGAAGTCTCTGATGTCTGCAACAGTTCCAACAGTACGGCTGTTCCTGATGACTTTCTGGAATGTGCTGGTAATAGCACTAACAATAGTGGAGCAGCTCTTCAAGTCTACGGCATTGGACTTATCATAATTGCTTTAATTGGTACTTACATATACTAGGTATTATCCAACAAACTATGTATATGTGGTTGGTATAATACTAGTGTTACAGTAGATATAAATGTAGCATTTTGATGCATGTATATATAGCCAAACATGAAACACAGGTACCGTTAAATGATGTCAATGTTAGAGATATCATGTCATGGAGTGGTAATGCTATAATATCTACGGTTTATCAATTCAACATAATTATGCATGTTTGTTGCCTAAGTTCATGCATCAGTCATCATGTGATACTACAATATACTACCAAGAGTATGAAGATCAATTCCAGATCTCCTCCTCTATTATATACTCTAGATACTACATATACATATACTACATAAACAATAACTATATTACATGTATACAGGGCCATTGATATATAGAGTAATGGAGTATTCCATCAAGAAACACACACGGATAGATATTGTCTATATATAGAGCAGATTTCAGCACTCTTGCAACACTGTACAGTAACATGCACAGAGCTACAGTGCACAGAATCGACAAGCTTAAGTGGTCGAAGCTAGCCACATGAAGTCTTCTGCAGTGTAACTTAGGCTGCTCATTGCAAGAGTGCTGTTGTAAGTAGCTAGCTAGAAGTAGGATATATATAGTGAACTGATGTACACTGTAAAAATATTAAGTTTGTATTAAACCATGGTATGGTTATCTCAGTTACATATCCTCTTGATGTTTACTGACAGTGATTTCCTCATAGTGTGTATCACTGATTACTATAGAATTACTATTCCAACAAAAGGATGTTTGTACTATTACTGCGTTGTTTCTGTTTCTGAGAATATTGACCACCAATTATAGTGATACACACCATAGGGAAATCACAGTAAACACCAGAGAAGATGCAACTCAGATAACCATACCATGGTTTAATACAAACTTAATATTTTTACAGTGTAGCGATGGATGAAACTCATGCAACAATAAAACAATTCATTTTGTAGTGGTTTTCTACACATGAAGTGAAAGAAAGAATACAACATACTTATCATTTGAACTTGGATGATAGGGTATAGCGATATACCTTCAAGGGCGTCACTTAATGCAAGTAGCTACCATGGTTCATATATAGTGAGTTACTCAACAGAAGTGTAGCTATAGAGATAGAGTGTCCCTGAGAGAGCTAGTGTGAGGACACACTTGCACCATCATCTTCTACCAGTGTTAACATGAAATGCATGCAAGTAATAATTTTAGGTATATGTTATGATTACCCCTTGCATGGTTTGTCTTGGCTGAAGCAATAATTTGTCATTGGCAACTGAAGTAACCACATAAGGGTTAAAATAACCACACCATTTTACTCTGTGCATGTATACCAATATTGATATCACAACAAACAATCATTACCACATCCAAATTGAATGTATACTCAGTCAGTGTGTAGTTGGTTGTCTTTTTATTCTAGGGTGAGAAGTTGTCTTCCCTTCACCACCTCCTCCACTGCTCTCTCCATTGACACCAGGTGCTCTCCTCTCTCTCTTCTTCAAACCATCAAGATTCCCCAAGGTAACAGTGCTGCTGCAGATACCAACAACTCTACCAAGGTCAAGATAACCATATCATATACTTTAGCCGTACATATATAGGTCATTTCAGTTTCAATAAGGCATTGGATTGACTACAGAGTATAGGGACTCTAATGTGGTGAATGTATTCATATGGGAAGGTATGTAATGCACTATATCACAGCAAAAATTGATTGCTATTTTAAACATATTTATGGTTACCTCAGTTGCATGTTTACAGATATTGTTCTTTATAGTTCCACTAGAACGTCTAGATGTGTCTAAATGTCTGTGTGGGATTTCCACTAAGGAATTATTGCAATGTGTATTCCTCAAAGTCATCATTTCTAATTGTTTATGGAACTTAGCCATTACAACTGTAACTAACAGGACATATACCTACTTTATCTGGGTGGTGGTTAGACAGACTGTTTATATATCTAGTAGTGACTACATCATTCATTTGTGATGAGTTGATAAGATATTGCAATGGTTTCCTGTACATCTACCTCTACCAGAGGCGGCGGCAGCAGTTCGGTGTTGGGGGGGCTCTACGTACGTATTACATACGTACGCGCACGCGATACGTAGTAGTAGCGCGCGCGTTTAGAAACGCATCGAGTGCATGCTGCTGTAGCAACACACGTTCCGTCGTCATAGCTCCTATATATTGGGGGGACGAGGCCCCCCTAATGATCATGAAATATTAGGGGGGACAACCTGTCAAGAGTCTACCGTTGAACGCGCTGCGCCTACAGCTGAGATAGATGAAACATTTTTGGTCTTATCAAAAGTGGGGCGGCCATGCCCCCCCCCCCCCCCCCCCCCCCCCCAGCCACTACGGCTCCTGGACCGACGCCCTTGCACTGAAATGTTTTAACCATCTGTAGTTACATAATATTATAGACATTGGATTGACTATTAATATAGAATGGGTGGTAGAGGACCTGTTTATTACCTCAACCAGATTCTGCTCATTTTGTGCTATTTATATATACGAAGGGCCATTTATAGTATCTAGATCTATAGCTCTGGCTTTATTATTATGATAACGGCTCGATCTCATGATATTAGGCTCGATCTCATGTCTGAAGGCGCGCGCGCCATCCCATAGTATGCTATACAATTTGCATTACTTCATAGAATATCTGACCAATGAGATGAGACCTACCATGTATATAAGGCCGTTATTAGCTACGTGCTGCATAATTGATCTGCACCTACTGCAAACTTTCTTCAGTAAGGCGGATAAAGAGCGAGTTATGCTACCAAAAGCTGCCGTCGTATGCGCCTTGTTGGCTCTCTTCTCAGCAGGGTCACAGGGCAGCAAGGAGGCTAATGTAGGCAACCATCACCGAGCTGTTCATAAAGAACGGGTTCTACAGTTCGTCGGGCAACCAAGAGTTTCTCCTAAAAACTCGGAGACGGCTTGTTTACCTGACAGTGACGAGTACTATCGCAGACTGGGGCTCCTGCAGTGTGATGAAAAGTACATTCGAGCAGTATTCAATGAGATTGAAACCAGTAATTGCACTAACGAGTACTACAACGACACCGCATTGTTTTATGGATGTGGCACTAATGACAACGGAGATGTGTGTGCAGGTATAGATGATAACATATACTACGACTTTTATGATCAATGTTACAGATCATTTGATACAAGTGAGTGCAGCAGTGAATGTCAAATGGAGCTCCGTCAGCTTTCTGATAGTGTTGGCTGCTGCATTCATGACGACTACGATTTAAGAATGCCATCAGTGTGGATGAACTGTGACATAGAACAGCCAGAAGTATGTGCCGATACTCCAAAAACTGCAGATGTTTTGGTCAAAAATCGTAATGTAGGCCCCTGCACCAATAAATGCAGTCTAAGACAGATTTATTACGTGTTTTGTAAGAACCTTGGTGAAGAGTATGAAAAGGTAGACAGGGAATGTGGCATGGAAAATACAATCTGTGGATTTCATAATGGAGAATTTTGCATTACAATGGACTTCCCAGATGCATACTTTGAAAACCTTTTTGATGAATGTTATAAAAAAAGTGATGATGTGTGCTCTAATAACTGCAAAAGTGTTTTGGGAGAATTTATTGACACAGTTGGTTGTTGTTTCCACTATTTCAATAGCTCGTACATCGATCATCCAGGACTATCATCTGATCTATTTTCTGCTTGTGGTATAGAAGTCCCTGACACTTGCAACAGTTTCAGCAGTAGGGCTGTTCCTGACGACTTTCTAGAATGTGCTGGTCGCACCATTAACTCTAGTGGAGCAGCTCTTCAATCAGGAGTCTACAGCATTGGGCTTATCATAATTGGTTTAATTGTTACTTACATATATTAGAGTATTTGAATATTGTCTAACAAACTAGACTAAGTGTAGTAGTGTAGCTGATGTAGTAACAAACTATAGTGTAGCAGTGTAGCTAGCTTGATGCATGTATGTCGGTAGCCAAACATAAGACATAATTGTTCTAAATGATGTCAATGTGGGTATTAAAAGTTAATGTAATGTTGCTGCATTAGTTCATCCTCACAGCAAAAAAATTCTGAAGTATGGTTATTAGGTATGTCTACATAGTATGGGTGTGAAGGATATGTAGGATATCTAATAATTAAGTAATGGTGAAATAACTAAGTTAGTAACTGCATGCATGAGTATGAAGTATTTGTATGTCCCATTAATTACAGTTAGTAGTGGCTGGGGTTAACTCAATCAACCATCATTTCATAGATGATTTGAAATGATGATTGCAACAATTCCTTAGTGGAAACCCTACACAGTGAGTTTAGTGGCGGATCCAGGTCATTTCCGAGGTTTCCATTGAAGCTCCCTTTTGTTTGCTCATTAATATAGCTCCGCGCGGGCGCTGAACACTCCGTATACGTACGCGCGCGGACAAAAGAGCTTTTTTCCGGACAAAAGAGCTACAGTAGCTACGTGCGTAGCGACTTCGATCTAATGTTAAGTACATAATCGTATGCTACGAGGATTAATTGCTCTAATAACCAATAATTTGTAAGATCCCCTGTTACATATACTGTGTATGTATATACGTAAATAGAGACCTATACAGTGGATTCAAAATTGCGTAGATCTATTCCGTACGGCATAGCGTGCGTAGTATTTACTTGCACCATATGCATCATGTATATTCTACTAGTGTTAACATGAAGGTAATAAAAAGCTAGCCTTCGGTTCCCCGCGAGCGTTTTAACGCGCTGATTGTGCGTGGGAGGAGAACAATGCAATCAGCGCGTGATGTAAACGCTCGCGGGGAAGACCTGGAACCACGGATTATAGAGAACGGGGGAGTAAGAAAAATTAACATGAATGTTGCAACTGCATGTTGCGAAAGGGATCTATCACAAATAAATTTCAGGTGTATATCTGAAAATAGACACTTGATTGGACATGGTTTATTCTATGTTCAATATTGATAAGGTGTAATATTTAGTGGACGTTACTAGGCAACCTACTTACTACCAGGCATGTATAAAGTCTATTGTTCACCCTAGACCAATTAATACAAACCACAATGAGAGGGGCCAATATCTGATCTCAATATCAATGATCTGAAAGACATTATAGTTGCTTGATGACTATGATAACTTCCAACAAATTAGCTGCAGACCCCTGACAGGCATGTATTAGCCTTGTAAGGCTGTCTGCACTCTGAAACTACTATATAAACCTGCCGTTACCATAGCAATATAGTATATATAAAAATTGTTTTTTGCCTGAGTTTCGGCATCATTAATATTCATACTACAACTATGTAGTACATAAACAATGACTATATATATTGAAGGGAGTGTATAGGTAATAGTATATACAGCAGATCTAGATTTCAGTACTCTTGCAACGCTGCACAATAGGGCCAAAACCACATGCACAGAGCTACTATGCATGCACATGTACTTGACGTGCACAGAACAAGTGATGATACTTGAAGCCACATTAAGCTTCCTAAAGTACAGTGTGGCTTAGGCTGATCATTGCAGGAGTACTGCAATTTTCTGTAAGTAGTAGGATGTATAGTGAACTGATACAGGTATGGGATGAAACACAGGCAACAAACAATTTTGTAAATTGATTTTGTAGTGATATAATTGGTTGGCCATGGGTGAGCCCAATTAGATAATTCAGCTGGCGTGGTTCTATATTGGACCAACCAACTCTCCAACAACCAACTCTCCCCCACGTATAAACTGTGTACAGAACCTGCGTGGGGCGTGCCCGCATTCCCTCTTCCGCTCGCCCAGGCCAGCATTTTGGTCTATGGTTCCAGCTGCAGTGATCCGGCAGAGCAGGCAATAAGTACTGCAGGCAGCTGGATCCTCATTCAGAAAAGGTGTATACTTACAGTGGAAGCTTTGTAATACAGACAACCTTCAAACATAAAAAAGTTACCTGCATGATTATAATATATCAATATCACTGCAAAGATCAGTTGTTTTAACCAATACTGGCAACAGGTGTGGTTAACTCAGTTGCAACATGCATATTCCCCTATGATGACTACTACCTCTCATGAGATGTGTAGGATATCCCTTAAGGAATACTTCAAGTCTTAGAGACAGTAAGTCTCATTGTGATAGTAGGAGAAATCACATACATAGCCTCACTGTACTGTAAATGCTGGAGTAACCTATATACACTACATTCCTCCATAGCATTTATCACGCACGATTTATCATCCCTTGGGAACACTTCTGAGATACCCCTTCACAGTTGTCAAAACGAATTTTGCAGCACTGCAAAAAATTAGGGTCATTGCAACCACTCTGTGGCTATCACGGATAGCAAATTTTTTTCCCAACTATTCCTGTTATGGTATGTATGAAAAGTGAAGGGCTAAGGATCTGACAAACAATCCATTCATTTTGACAAACAGTTGCAAGGTTTGTGCATATACTGAAAATGAAGTGGCAACAAATTAGGTCAAGAATTACAAGTGAGCAACTCACTTTTCATATTACTATTAGATTTTGCGTTGAAAATGAAGTGAACATTGCCGAGAATGAAAACAAAGTGTAGTACGTCGCCGATTCTCTGATGCACTCCGCACAGTGTAGTACGTCGCCGATTCTCTGATGCACTCCGCACAGTGTAGTACGTCGCCGATTCTCTGATGCACTCCGCACACAATTGAACTTGGCATGAACATAGGATCATAGCATACATACGGGCAAGTTTTACAAGGGCTTTATATACTGTGCAGGAACAGATGCCACATTTACAAGTCATATGTGAGGTAACAGTTAGGATAATAACAAGTGACCATTAACATGACAGATGTACACCACACAGAACAGATAAACAGATAAACACAGACTTAGAGAGACGCTAGGGTGTGCCATGACAAAAATAGAAGTATCTGCACATAAAAATAACATATGTTCATACACAGTTCACCACCACTACACAGCTCCCCCCTCCGAAAGAGTTCGTCCCGAACGTAGCCATCAGTGTGATATGCCAACACCAAACCTATCGGGTGGTCTACGATTTCGAGGTGGATTTCGACGTGGTTGAATGGAATTGTCCGGTGGTGTAGTACCCCTATCAACATCCATAGTTTGTTCTGTCATTTCATCTGGAACAATATCAATTTCCATATTCTGCCCAAAAGTAGATGGTGTAGAATGGTATGGCACATCAACAGGGAACCGGGTATTTGGTGTGCATCGTTTGAGTCGATTAAAATGAACCACCTGCTCTCGTCTATCTCCATCGAGCTTGCGAATACGATATGTACAATCAGATAATCGATCCAGAACTTGATGTGGGCCACCCCAGGGAGAAAAAAGTTTGCGTGATTGTCCAATTGGTACAGCCTTAGTATGCAACCATACCAAATCTCCTGAAATAAATTGTTTGCCATGAATGCGTTTGTCATAGTATTCTTTCTGTACCTCATGTGTAGTAGACATAGCATTTCTTACTCGATCATATGCTTCTTGCAATGAACATCTAAGTTGGGTAGCGTATTGGTTAGGAGTGACTGGATTTCCAGGACATGAGCCATACAGAATATCAACAGGTAACCGAGCTTGGCGCCCAAACATAAGAAAAAATGGTGTATATCCTGTAGTATTGTGGACGCTTGTATTGTACGCCATGCATACTTTCTGTAGTTGAGTGTCCCATGTTGAAGGGTGTTCGTGACAAGATGTTGCAAGCATATTCAGAAGAGTGCGATTGAATCGTTCCACAAGACCATCGCTCTGAGGATGATAGGGAGAAGTACGAGTTTTGTTGATTCCCAATACTGCACATATCTCTTTCATAATCTTGGCCTCAAATTGCCGGCCTTGATCACTATGCAGCTGCTCTGGTGGTGAAAACCGCAGAAATAATTGAGAAACGAGTTTTTCTGCAATGGTTTCTGCTTCCTGATTGGGAATCGCATAAGCTTCAGCCCAGCGTGTAAAATAGTCCATAGCGACTAAAACATACCGATTTCCCAGAGCACTGTCCGGTAATGGGCCCAGAATATCCACAGCAATTACTTGCATTGGGTATCCAGCACGGATTGTGTTCAGAGCAGCTCTGTTATTTGGTGTTACCGACTTCCGTGAGGCACAAACAGAGCATGTGCTACACCAATTTTTAACATCCTTTGAGGAGCCTGGCCAGTAAAAACGCTCTCTCAATTTACTATACATTTTGTCTTCTCCCAGATGTCCTCCAAGTGGGCCATCATGAAGCTCATACAGAATTTTATTTCGAAGTGATTGTGGTACCACAAGCTGAAGGTTGTCAATAGTTCCATTAGCTGCTACAAACACTCTCCATAGCTTCCCATGCTGCATACGTAAAAGATCCCATTGTTGATGAAGCAATCTGCTTTCTGGACTAAGCCCTTGAAGTATATCACTGCTTAGCTTTTCACCTGCCTGGACTGCTCTCAAGATAGGACCTAGTGCCTCATCATCCATTTGCGATTCACGTGAAATTACAATAAACTGGGGATCGAAGGTAGATGTTGTAGCGACTATTTCTGCCGTAGTAAATGATTCTGTGACTGCTTGTTGTTGAACTACATCATTATCATGGTTGCAGCGCCCACATTGCGTACAAGGATGTCTAGAAAGGGCATCTGCATTTGCATGATTGCGACCCCTCCGATGCACAATTGTAAAATCATACTCCTGTAACCGTGTTATCCACCGAGCTAATTGCCCTTCTGGCTCTTTGAAATTCTGTAGCCATATTAAAGAACCATGGTCCGTTCGGAGTAAAAACTTCCTTCCCAAAAGATAAGGGCGAAAATTGTGCACAAATGTAACAACTGCAAGGAGTTCATGGCGAGTAACACAATAATGGCGTTCTTGCCTACTGAGTGTTTTACTTGCATATGCAATAACTCGCTCACATCCATCATCCTGGACTTGTGAAAGAACAGCACCAATGCCTGTTTGGCTTGCATCTGTGTCCAGGATGAATGGTTTACTATAATCTGGATGTGCCAAGACAGGTGCTGATGTCAATGAATGCTTAAGGTTATCAAATGCTAGCTGGCACTCGGCTGTCCACAAGAAGGGAGCACTTTTCTCTGTCAACTTGTGTAGTGGGTTAGCTATTTTGGCAAAGTTCTTGATGAAACGACGATAATAATTAGCTAGGCCAAGAAATTGCTGTACTTCACGTTTTGATGTTGGAAGAGGCCATGAAATAACCCTTTCTGTTTTCCTTAAATCTGTTGAAATTCCTGCTTGTGAAATGATGTACCCCAAAAAAGACACCTCCTTCTGGCAAAGGGCACACTTATTTGGCTGTAACTTCAGGCCTGCTGCTCGAATTCTGTGAAACACGTGCTGTAGGTTGTTTAAGTGATCCAGAAAGGTGTTTCCCATAATGATAACATCATCAAGGTACACCAGACATGAATTGCCATGGAGACCAGACAAAGCAGAATTCATAAGTCTCTGAAATGTAGCAGGGGCATTACACAGTCCAAATGGCATAACTTTGAATTCAAAGAGCCCCTCAGGAGTGCAGAATGCCGTTTTTTCTCTATCTGCTGGCTCAACTTCAACTTGCCAGTAGCCACTGATGAGGTCTAGTGTAGTAAACCAGTGTGCCCCAGATAAAGTGTCCAGGGTGTCATCAATCCGAGGTAAAGGATATGCATCCTTCCTTGTTACTGCATTCAACTTGCGGTAATCTACACAAAACCGAAATGAGCCATCTTTTTTCTGTACCAAAACAATTGGTGATGCCCATGGGCTACTAGATGGTTGTATGGTGTCGTTTCTTAGCATATCTTGTAGTAGTTTCCGTGTTTCTTCCTTACGGGCTGCCGGCATCCGTCGTGGGGGTTGTCGAATAGGTGAACAATCCCCTGTATAAATTTGATGTTGTGCCAATTGTGTACGGCCAACGTCATCTGAATTAACAGCAAAGATATCAGCATATAACAAGAGCAGTGCCAATAATTGCTCGCGCTGATACTTATTAAGATGTCCACTGTTTTTCCGTACTAAATTGTTGAGCATGGAATATTTTTCTGAGGAAATATTTTCCTTTGGGGTGGGCAATGCTTCTTCATGGGATGTTACCTGATTAACTGGGCTGATTGACAGATCATCAACAAATTCCAATATAGCCACAGGTGTATTTTTGTTCAAAGTGATTGCCTCTACCCCTGGATTCAATATACGAATAGGCACCCTAGCTGACTGAGGCACAACCAAAGCCCTGGCCACTCTTACAGGAAGACGTGCAGAAGGATTTTGTTCCAACAACAATGGCTGATTCAACATATTCACATCATAATCAACATTTGCCATCACTTCCAACTCACTTGCTGCTGGTATCCTGACTGTTTCAATCAGTGAAACGGGGAGCGGTCGCTGCACGTCGATACGAGATGGTGCCATCAGCGCAATCGGTGAACAACCAGGGAGTGCCAGTACACGCTTTCCCATGTCTAGTATGCAATTATGCTTTTCCAGAAAGTCTAAACCCAGGATTGCCTCGGCAGTAAGACCATCAGCAATAACCATCATACTCTCAAAGACACAGGATGCAATCTCAACAGTTACCGACGCACAACCATGCAACTTGAGTGGTGTTCCCTCCACACTAACGAGGGGGAGACCCTGCCATGGCTGCAGACGTCGATCACATTGTTCTACTTTCTCCCAAATGTCCAATCTCAGCAGACTCACAGCTGCACCTGTATCTAAGAGAAAATGTGTGGAGACATTAAATACATTTCCTTTAACTGTGTAGACGGCTGGAGAAATCGGTGAAAGAACATTGTGTGTATTAACGACCTTTTTAAAACAACCCTCGCACGCTTGGCCGGCGGCGCCGAGGGTTGCTAGTTTCCCTGATCCCCTTCAGTATTTTCGGTGGCTGGAGGAGCTCGAAATGCACAACCACGGGCATAATGACCCTCCTGTCCGCAGTGATGACAAATAACCGGTCGTTGAGATGATCTGTGCTGCCTGCCTCGATAGCGGCGCCGGGGGTTGGGGGAAGGGAGCGGTGCCTGTGTACGTCCTTGGTCGGAATGAGCAAGTTCAGTCTCCAATCGTTCCATGCGTGATACAAGTTGCTCCAATAAAACAATTGTTCTATCCGATGACGGTTGACGTGACTTATCGGACACGGCCGAAACAGAGAAGTTCGGCGAGGCAGAACTCTGTGCCAATTTAAGATGCGACTGTAGCTCCATAGTGATCGTAACAGCATCATCAATTGTTGTTGGCTGTTTCTGCCGGACACTAAATGAAAGCTGCGGATCCTCCAGTTGACCTAGGAATCGGTCTACTGCGAGCCGTTCACGAGCATCTTCACTCAAATCGGGAAAAGCTTTATCCGCCAGGGTCTTCAAATCATCGGCGAAAGTGGGCCAATCTTCCGTTGGCATTTTACAGCGTGCTTGAAACTCGGCTGCATAAAGACTGCGTTTACTATCAGGCTCAAATCGTCGTTGAAGCGCTGATATTGCTTCCTTATAACTCTGCTTAATTCCATCCGGAAGACGTTTGTAAGCAACTTGTGCACGTCCTACGAGACGGACGGCTAGCCACTGTGCCATTTCGCTGTCATCCCAACTGTTCAGCTTAGCAACACTTTCGAAGTGATACACCCAATCTGTAAACGATCCCTCACCAGAATATATCTCTGGTGTGGCTACCGGACGCACTGCCATAGCTTCAATCGTATTGACGACCAATGTACTGCAAGTTCATGAACTGCCGACTACGCCAGTGTAGTACGTCGCCGATTCTCTGATGCACTCCGCACAGTGTAGTACGTCGCCGATTCTCTGATGCACTCCGCACACAATTGAACTTGGCATGAACATAGGATCATAGCATACATACGGGCAAGTTTTACAAGGGCTTTATATACTGTGCAGGAACAGATGCCACATTTACAAGTCATATGTGAGGTAACAGTTAGGATAATAACAAGTGACCATTAACATGACAGATGTACACCACACAGAACAGATAAACAGATAAACACAGACTTAGAGAGACGCTAGGGTGTGCCATGACAAAAATAGAAGTATCTGCACATAAAAATAACATATGTTCATACACAGTTCACCACCACTACAAAAGGTTTTGTGTATTAAAATGAAGTGTTAAAGAATTACAAACACTTAATATTTTGACAACCAAGGTTTGTGTTGTTGAGTAGCAACGAATTAGGTTAAAGTACCATAATTTTTTACCTGATTTTTTACAGTGGCCACCATAAAATGGTAGGGTTATTTTAACCCTTATGGAATGTCTGTATATATATGTAATAATGCACCATCTGCCACTACCAACTTTATCTGGCTGGTAGTGAGACTGTACATGTTTATTTATCTGATAGTGACTTCATCATTCACATGTGATTTAATAACACTAAATTTCACATATATTTTAGCAGTACGTGCGCAGAACACACTGCAAAAAATTAACCATCTATGGTTGAGGATGGACTATATAATGAGTGGTAGCTAGAGGGACTGTTTGTTTATCTCATATAGTTTTAGGTACGGTGACTGTATATACATATGGGAAGGTATGTAATGCACAATCTAGATCTGCCACTACCTACTTTATCTGGGCGGTAGATAGACTGGGTGGTAGATAGACTGTTTATTTATCTGATAGTGACTACATCATTCATTTGTAGTACTAGTCTGGTACCCATCAAGATCAAAGGAAACACTGTTACTACAGATCTCATAGTTAGCCAAGCAGTTAAGCCCAGACAGTTAGTGGTTTTTAGGGTTGGCCCACTCAAAGTGAAAAATATAAGGGAACAGTTGTGGAAAATAGAGAACAGTTTGGGAAAATAGAGAACAGTACGTAGTTGTGGAAAATAGAAAACTGTTGTGGAAATAGACAGTTTGGGAATATGTAGCACAGTTAGCACGTGATCACTATTACGCGCGTCATTTTGCTTTTGGCCCAGCTCTATATACCTAAACTGGCTAATGCAAAGCTCTGACACAGGAGCGGCGAATCAGCGCGTAGTCGATGCCGGTAGCCTTTAGCAGAAGGCGTTTTACTTTCAGTCGACTCAGCAGCTTGTTGTACCACAGGAAGCCCGGGAGTCGGGGTCGATCGACCGCCTCCTCCCCATCTTTCCGCCTCTGTCGTTTCCACCAGCCTTTTTTGCGCTCTCGAAGTCGACTACAAACCAGAAGCACCCCTCGTACTACATGGGAAATATTGGGGCCCGCGCCCAATATTTCCCATGTAGTACTCAGTGGCGGATCTAGGGAGGGATCTAGGGGTGCAATGGAACCCCCCTTTTGGCAGGGTATTACGTAATTACGAAGGTTTCGTCGTAGCCTTGCGCGTAATTGGCGCTCTTGCAATTGTGTACGTGACCCTAAGTCTATCAGCGCTAGCGTTCACAGCGCCAATTACGCGCCCATAGTAATAGTTTACACAAGAGCGCGTCATAGATCTACGCGCGCGCATGGGCGTGACTAACGAAAAAGTGGGTGTGGTTCACGACGATGCGAGGGTACTGGAACCCCCTTCTAAAATCCTGCATCCACCACTGGTACTCGCTGGCTCGCGTCGTTTCCACCCGCCTTTTTGCGCTCTCGAGGTCGACAACAAACCAGAACCACCCCTCGTACTACATGGGAATTGGGGCCCGCGCCCAATATTTCCCATGTAGTACTCGCTAGCTCGCGCCGGTGCTTAACTAGTACATGTGACTGGTGGTTTTGAATTAGGGGCCTTGCCCAGTTTATTGCTCTAGGCGCGGCAGGGTAATGATGTGGTGGAGGAATTTCATTAGTTTTGAAACCGCTGAACCACTAGTGTTCTGGTGCGCCTTGCGTATATAAACCGGTGGTGCGCTTAGACAAGCTGTTGCGTATTCCCTGCTAATAAGCTCAAAGCAGCTCTGTCCAGGGATCGCTTATATAGTTTGTCTGGCCCCACCAGATATGTTTTTTTTCATGTGATAAGGTGATAAATATAAGATATTGCAATGATTCTCTTGTGCATCAGCCCAAGATTAATAGCTTGTCTTGCCCCACCAGATATGTTTTTTTTTCATGTGATGAGGTGATAAGATATTGCAATAATTCTCTTGTGCATCAGCCCAAGATTAATATACACTACCCCTACCACCCACTCTAATGATTATCTCAGTTGTATATGCATATGGTAAGAAATGTATATGGTACTGTCACGCAAAAAGTGGACCGCACCAAAAGTGGACCGGGGGTCCAATTATGGCAACTAAAAGCGGACCGCCCGGTCCACTTTTGGTTGCCTTAACTGGCTCCCCCGGTCTACTTTTCGTTGCAAAAAGCGGTCCACCCTAGGGAAAAGTGGACCGGGTGTAGTTTTAGATCATTAGCCCCTTTGTGGGGGTATAAAAAGCATTACTAATGATACCTTTATGATTGTACCGTGCCACGACGGAGAGTTTAGGCTTTTCTGCTATTCACATCACCAACCAGGTTCGTGGCAACGTGCACGTTACTGCTACTGATTCGCTGCATTACCAGTAAAAATGGTATACTGCTAGTCATTCTCCCTCTACCTTCAAATGCTTGAAGCACTATATAGCTGCAGCTATGGTTTGCTGACTATCGTCTGAGTAAAATACACACTCGTCCAGTTTTCGTCTAACAAAAGTGGACCCGGTCCAGTTTTCGCTCTGCCAAAAGTGGACCCGGTCCAGTTTTTGCTCGGCCGAAAGTGGACCCGGTCCAGTTTTCACTTCGCCAATGGTGGACCCGGTCCAGTTTTCGTTCAGCCAAAAGTGGACCTGTCTAGTTTTCGTTCAGCCAAAAGTGGATCTGGTTTGAGTGGAGTTTTGTGGAACAAAAGTGGGCTCCACATACAGATCGCTTTTTCAGATTATGATCTTAAGCTATGTGTTCATAGTTTTACTACAGCATGATAAACTCCTGGCAGCGATCTACTTGTCAGTGTTGTTTGAGCCTTACCACCCTCGTTACATGCCCTTGTCAGTATATTCACACTGGCATACACATGCAGTGGCTATTCGCATACCGGTGTACGCTTTTGTATGCTTGTTGCGGAAATGGGGTCTTGTTTCAACCCTGATGCTACAAGGCTTCCCGATGGCTTTTATAAAAGCACTTAACACGAAGTAATATGGACAAAAGTGGAGCCGGTCCAGTTTTTTCTCAGCCAAAAGTGGGCTCGGTCCAGTTTTCGCTCAACCAAAAGTGGACCCGGTCCAGTTTTCGCTCAGCCAAAAGTGGACCCGGTCCAGTTTTCGCTAAGCCAAAAGTGGACCCGGTCCAGTTTTCGCTCAGCCAAAAGTGAACCCGGTTCGAGTCAAGTTTTCTGAAACAAAAGTCAGCACAATAGTAAAGCTGGCTTGGCTCCACGCACAGATTGCCTTTTCGCGCTCTATTCATAGTTCTACTACAGCGAACGACGCAGATAAACTCCTGGCAGCCTTCTACTTGTGTTGTTTGAGAATTACCACCCTCGTTGTGTTAATTCTGGCGTACTGCCCTTGTCGGTGTTCACACTGGCATAGACAGTGGCTATTCGCCTACCGCTGCAAGCTTTTGTATGCCCGGAACACTTTTCGCCAAGGCGGTCCATATTTCGCAGGCAAAAATTGGACCGGGGGTCCACTTTTTACCCCGGACCAATTATCGTGTGACACCACACCAGCAAGACAAATATTCATGCGATTTTTCGCTAGCCTTCTCAGCGGCTGGCGGATGAAGGTCGAAAATTATTATCTCCGAAAGTCTTTAACAAAGCATTATGCTTCGTTCAAGACTTATAGCGTGAAAATCAAGTGAAAATTGAAATATTAATATGCTAATTAGCGTTGGCTTACCTCGACCAGAAGTTATATGAAGGGCGATTTATGGGATCTACTTAGCTCTTGCCGCTGTCAGATTACCATAACGGCTCGATCTCATGTCTGAAGGCGCGCGCGCCATCTCAGCGTATGCTAGCCAATTATGGGCATTACCTCATAGACCGTCTGACCAATGAAATGAGACCTCTTCGGTGTATAAGGCCGTTATTAGCTACGTGCTGCATAATTGATCTGCACCTACTGCAAACTGCACTTCAGTAAGGCGAATTAAGAGCGAATTATGCTACCCAAAGCTGCCGTCGTATGCGTTTTGTTAGCTCTTTTCTCAGCAGGGTCACAGGGCAACAAGGAGGCTAATGTAGGCAACCATCACCGAGCTGCTCAGATTTTACGGTTCGTCGGTCAGCCAACAGTTTTTCCTAAAGACTCTGAGACGACTTGTTTACCAAATAGTGACGAGTACTTTCGCAGACTGGACCTCCTGCTGTGTGATAGAAAGTACATTCGAGCAGTGTTCAATGAGATTGAAACCAGTAATTGCATTAACGAATACTACAACGACACCGCATTGTTTTATGAATGTGGCACTAATGACAACGGAGCTGTGTGCGCAGGTATAGAATATAGCACGTACGACGACCTTTATGATCAATGTTTTTATACAAGTGAGTGCAGCAGTGGATGCCAAACCATACTCCATCAGCTTTCTGATAGTGTTGGCTGCTGCATTCATAACAACTACTATGCAAGAATGCCATCAGTATGGATGAACTGTAATATAGAACAGCCAGAAGTATGTGCCGACACTCCAGATACTGCAGATGTTTTGGCCAAAAATCGTAATGTAGGCCCCTGCACCGATAAATGCACTCAAAGACAGGCTTATTACGTGTTTTGTAAGACCCTTAATGAAGAATATGAGAAGGTAAACAGGGAATGTGGCATGGAAAATACAGTTTGTGGATTTCATAATGGAGAATTTTGTGCTACAATGGACTTTTCAGATTCATACTTTGATGAAATTTTTGATGAATGTTATAATAAAAGTGACGATGTGTGCTCTATCAACTGCAAAAATGCTTTGGGAGAATTTATTGACAAAGTTGGTTGTTGTTTTAACTATTTCAATAGCTCGTACTTTTACGATATCGATTACCCAGGATTATCATCTGATCTATTCTCTGCTTGTCGTATAGAAGTCCCTGATACCTGCAACAGTTTCAACAGTAAGGCTATTCCTGATGACTTTCTGGAATGTGCTGGTCGTACCATTAACAATAGTGGAGCAGCTCTTCAATCAGGAGTCTACAGCATTGGGCTCATCATAATTGGTTTGATTGGTACTTACATATAAATACTATAGATATTTAGATACTGCCCAATGAACTATACGTGATTGGTGTATATATGTAGTAGTGTAGCTAGTGTAAACCTTTTGATGCATGTAGCTAGTCAAACAACTGTTTAATTAAACAATGTCAATGGCTGTGTAGTATAGTGAAGTCTTTTGACACATGTAGGTAAAATATCAAGTATCTAAAATTAATGATGTGAATGTTACAGGTATTGGTTAATACTGCCTAAGAAGGCTAAGTGTTTTCAATTTGAAAGGCCAGCTGGGGCATCTATATAATTGGAGGCCCTTTGTAGACCGATAACATTATACTTCACTCGCACCATCCCTACATTAGAGCATCTACTGACACTCTGATACTCCACTCTGTTTTCAATTTAGCAAAATAAGCATGATCATAAATGGCCAAAGACTCGCATACCATGTCGTTTCCAGGCCTTTTCTTGTCATGCACTGATAAGTTGAAGTTGATTGAAGCTAGCTGGCATGGCAATTTGTTAAATACGGCTGGAACGAGGTTTCATCTGTCTGCTTGTGTCTCAACTTATTTCCCAGCTCACAGCAGAGTCACAGTGTGCATGTTGCCCCTTGCTCAGACAGTACGGTAACCCCTGCCAAGCATATATTGCTTGGCAGGGGTACTGTCTGAACAAGGGGCAACAATGCTCTGGAGGAGTACTGCCAAGTGCTTTCAATTTAGAAGGGTGTCTATGTATACTCCACTCTATTTTAAATCATCAATATTTCAGCAAAATAAGCCAAGGCTTTCATGGCCATTTATAGCCAAAGACTCGTTGGCGAGCGGCAACCTAGTTGTGTAACGGGCCGATTTTTCTGCGACGGGCACTGTACATACCGTAATGTTGTACGTGCTTCTAATTTTGCATGCACGTATAAATTGCTGTACTTCATATGGACCCCGCGGGACTCCCGCGTGCTAGGGCTCATTTAAAGGTCAAAGGTTTATGGACTGCCACTCGTTCTCTTGGCCTACTAAGCTTTTCTAAGCTTCGAGTACAGTGAAGCATCGCTCTACCGTTACCACAACCAAGAGTACAACGCCAGTGAGGCAGCGTCTCGCTTCCGAGACGCGGAAACAGCTTGCAGGAGGTAGCTTCAGAGGAAGCAAAGAACGAGAAGCACGCCTTTCTTGACGTCACAGCGTGCAGCCAACACCCCTTCAGCAACTAGTCTCGTTCCCAGACCACCTGCCTGCAGGGAAAGGTGGTCTGGGAACTTTAGTCGATTTTCTTGGCATTTTTCACTTTTACGTAATCCTAAAATCATGTGACAACACGCACGTGCGTGTTTCTAGCGAGCGAGAGAGTAGAGGTTCCTAAGTTATGGGACACTGGTAGACGTTGTCAATCCAGTCCGCATTTCTTTGCGGGGAGGGATCCACAGCAAGGAAGACATGTCTCTCCCACTCGTCACACGTGATTTTGAACGCGATAATTGACAAATGAAAACCTGCAATCTGATTAGCCCTCCAAAAGATTTCTCCAATGCCAAGAAAATCGACTAATGATCCCAGACCGCTTTCTCGCAAGGGCGGTCTGGGGACGAGACTATTCAGCAACAGAGGACGACACTGGGGACGCCAGAAGAGAGAGGCTCCTCTGCTCTAACGTTAACGTACGTAGAGTTGGGTCATTCCCTTCTTCGCATGTGTAGTACCATTTGGGATCATTAGTCGATTTTCTTGGCATTGGAGAATTATTATGCCTGTATACCTTGGGTCTGGTGGTTGGACATGGAACAGAGCGAGAGTTAACAGTTTGCTTGAACATTTTGGACTTATTTTGTGTGTGATTTGATTGAGTTTTTCTACATTGTAATTGTTGGTGTTCATCCCATACCTGCATTAGTTCATCATCAATATTGTATATACTCACAATAGACAGTGACTACATATGTAAGGAATGGGTAGTACAATATTGTGGCAGAATGTCCCTGAGAGAGTATGAACAATCCTTTATATGACACTCAAGCACCAACATCCGGTGTACTTTGCAATGGTGCAAATGGTCCTCATGTCTAGAGGCAAGGACTGCCAACAGCAATGCCAATGGGCTCTCCCGGACTTTTGCTGACGACACACATCCCCCAGGCTAACCCACACTGCGCATGTGCACCGAGGGTACATTCATGTCTTAGACGGGTGTCTTAAATGTCCGGAGACTGCCTCTATATGCTTGTGAAGAGCGAGAAACAGAGCATCTGACTGATATGTCCAGCCTAATCACCTCTGCATTGCACCATGACTCTGCCCATCTTACAGCTACAGTGGCTGCACAGATCTCTTGGAACAAATTAGGAGACATATCTCTGGATAGAGGCACCCATGGTCCTCTCAACTGCAGACTATATTTTATGCCATCTCTTTATTATGGATATTCCTGCTCCCTGTGCAACTTACCTATAAACCAAGGCACCACATGGTTGGCCCATCTCTGCTCTTATCATTCTGTCACATTTAAGTCAATCCAGCATTCACAAAGCAATATTATTGACCTTCTGGCTGGTGCATTCACTTCCCTAAATAATTATATTATTTTTATATTGTCTTTTATACGTAATATTGTGTATATGCTTTCTGAGCCAATAATAATACCTTTGAACCTTTATATCCGAGTATTGAGGGGGGGGAAAGACGTGACTGTTCGCACATGCGTACAAAAATCAGCTGTAGTGACATTATATCCGTTGCGGGAATTAACTAAACTCTGATTTGCACAATGTACCGGCTAATCGTCGGTGCTGTCTGTTAATTATTAAGTATTGTGGGCAATATAATAATATAAGAAAATCTGGTAGCTCGCTTCTTACTGGTAAATTAACATTGAAAGATCCACAGCACTGCTGCAGGGATGTCGTTTACTAGAAAGAGGCGATTAGTCTGCAGTAGATGTTACAGTAGCTAGAAGGATTGCTCGAAAACGAGATGCAAAAGATTGCCAAGCTCAGCTACTTACGTATGAGGCAAAGAAGAATGAATGTCAACAGTACAAGTGAGCGTGAATGGGGCATGCAAATGTGCCAAGGACACTAGCAATGCCACTAGTGTTTCTCCTTTCACTTCATTTTCTCGTCCAAATTCAAAGAGCCCCTATGCACAACCCACCCACAAAAAGTCAATTCCATGAAGTCAGTCCAATGCATTATGAATTGCAGCTGCCACTGTAAAATATAACACATCCATGAGACATATAACCATAAATGACTTTAGCCGTACATAGGACACACTGCAAATATTTAACCATCAGTGAACATTTCAGTTTCAATAAGGCATTGGATTGACTATAGAGAAGAGGGACTGTTCATGTAGTACTAGGTGACTGTATATATACATATGGGAAGGTATGCAATCCACCATCTGCCACTACCTACTTTGTCTGGGTGGTAGATAGACAGTTTATTTATCTGATAGTGACTACATCATTCATTTGTGATGAAGTGATAAGATATTGCAATGGATTTCCTGTACATCTACCTCTATCACCCTCTCTCATGTATGATATTTATGGTCATCTCAGCTGTTCATCTTAATGCATATGGGAATGGATGTAAGGTGCATCAGCAATAATGTTAACTACCAATTGCAAGACAAATAAACAGTTCCACTACAACCAATTTTATGATTGACACTCAGTCTATAGCTAGTCTATAAATTTGTCCAGATAGTTGTTGCTCACCTTACATGGCTGCATAATATTATTTTTTGTGCTACCTGAAATAAACAAACAGTAGTCTACCACCCACTTAAAGTACCCAAGGCCTTATTATGCAACTGAGGTGACCTTAATAAACTTTAGTGTGAGATAATCATAAATTTCATATATATTTTAGCAATACATGTAGCTACATACGCAGAACATGCACTGAAATCGTTTTTAACCATCTATGGTTGCATAAGGCATTAGAGAATGGGTGGTAGAGGGACTGATTATTACCTCAACCTGATTCTGCTCATTTTGTGCTATTAAATTAGAAGTTATATCTACGAACTTAACTTTTATTAATAATTGGTACTTTTTAACGGCTAGTGGGAGATTTATGGTATCTATACGTAGCTCTTGCATGATAACGGCTCGATGTCACGTCTGAAAGCGCGCGTGCCATCGCAGAGTATGCTACTAGTAACCAATTATGCATTACCTCATAGACCATCTTACCAATGAGATGAGACTTACTTCCGTGTATATAAAGGCGTCTAGCTACGTGCTGCATAATTGATCTGCACCTACTGCAAACTTTCTTCAGTAACGGCGGATTAAGAGCGAATTATGCTACCAAAAGCTGCCGTAATATTGCTTGACAGGGGTATTGTCTGAGCAAGGGGCAACAATGCTCTGGAGGAGTACTGCCAAATGTTTTCAAATTTCTATACATACTCCCGAGAGGCGGAGTTCTAATATACGCATGCGCATCACCTCTCCCAGGTTTGCACTTTACTTCATTTTAACCATTTACGGCGTGCTTGAATCCCTATAGCCTTAGTCTTATAATCGCCAATTATGCACTATCTCATAGACCATCTGACCAATGAGATGAGACCTACTCAGTATAAGACCGTTATTAGCTACGTGCTGCATAATTGATCTGCACCTACTGCAAACTGTCTTCTGAATCAGCGGTAAGGTGGATAAAGAGCGAATTATGCTACCAAAAGCTGCTGTCGTTTGCGTCTTGTTGGCTCTTTTCTCAGCAGAGTCACAGGGCAACAAGGAGGCTAATGTAGACAACCATCATCAAGCTGCTCAGAAAGAACGGGTTCTGCGGTTAGTCGGTCAACCAGCACTTCTTCCTAAAGACTCGAAGACGGCTTGTTTACCAGACACTGACGAATACTTCCGCAGAGTGAACCTCCTGCTGTGTGATGAAAAGTACATTCGAGCAGTGTTCAATGAGATTGAAACCAGTAACTGCATTAACGAGTACTACAACCACACCGCATTGTTTTATGGATGTGGCACTAATCACAACGGAGATGTGTGCGCTGGTTTAGAGTTGGACTACAATTATGGTGAATGTCACAATTCGTTTTATACAAGTGAATGCAGCAGTAAATGTCAAACGGACCTCCGTCAGCTTTCTGATAGTGCTGGCTGCTGTATTCATGACGACTATGATTTAAGAATGCCATCAGTGTGGATGAACTGTGACATAGAACAGCCAGAAGTATGTGCCGACGCTCCCAATACTGCCGGTGTTTTGGCCAAAAAACGTAATGTAGGGCCCTGCACCGAAAAATGCAATCGAAGACAGTTCTATTACGTGTTATGTAAGAACCTTGGTGAAGAGTATGAGAAGGTAGAGAGGGAATGTGGCATCGAAAATGCTTGTGGATTTCACAATGGAGAATTTTGCGCTACAATGGACCTCCCAGATTCATTCTTTGAGATAATTTTTGATGAATGTAATAAAAGTGACCATGTGTGCTCTACCAACTGCAGATATGTTTGGGGAACATTTATTGATAGAGTTGGTTGTTGTTTCCACTATTTGAAGAGCTTGATCTTTATTAATGATCCAGGACTATCATCTGATTTATTTTCTGCTTTTTTTTTGTGGTATAGAAGTCCCTGACACTTGCAACAGTTTCAACAGTAGGGCTGTTCCTGATGACTTTCTGGAATGTGCTGGTCGTACCATTAACAATAGTGGAGCAGCTCTTCAACCAGGAGTCTACAGCATCGGGCTCATCATAATTGGTTTGATTGGTACTTACATATACTACAGTATTTAGATAATGTCCAACAAACTATGTGTGATTAGTGTAGCTAGCTAGTGCTATAGTGTAGACTTTTGATGCATGTAGCCAAACATGAAACTGTTAAATGATGTCAAAGGTTAACGTGATGCAGTGCTAATGTAGTTGCTTGTCATGCAGCAGTTAGTGTCTGAGCAAGGGGCAACAATACTCTGGAGAAGTACTGCCCAATACAGAGGCAGAAGAAGCTGCTTTTCAGTGGTCAGGCCAAAGGTTATACCACTCTAGGGGGGGGTCTGGGGGCATGCGCTACCCCAGAAAATTTTAAGATTTGAGACGTTCTGAGGTGAATTCTGACCATCTTTGAGTGAAAAAAAAACAGGTGCGCAGAAGCCAAGTTTCAATTGAGCCTTTAGTGCGTGTACTAACGACAGACGATCCACGTATTCCAGAGACTGAAGCAAACACCAGGTCTTTCCCGACTTTTCAATGTTCTCCTCCCACGCACTATCAAAACGTGTAATAAATCGCTTGCGGGGAAGGCCTGGAACGAGTTAACGAGGCTACTGTCAGAGAATTCCCAATCTAAACTTGCCCCCCCTCTTCTCAACTTGTTCCTACCGCTCTGCATATGAATCATTAGGCCAACATTTGTTGATTATTAGTTTCTCATCAAAGTATCAGGGGAATTACATGAGGGAGGGAGGTTCATTATCATAATTTATTAAAAGCAAGGTGCACGACAAAGAACAATAAACAGATAGAAATGATACTAAATAATGATTAATCTCTCTTTTCAATGGTCCAGGGAACAAGTATTTTGTTCCTGGACATACAAAATACGTGATAGTTGAGCATCGTTTAGACTGTACTGGAGAGGAAATCTAGACGGAACAAAAGCTGTATACAGCTGGACACGCGCAGTTGATCTGAGCATGCGCAGTAATAAATAATGAGAAAATGATCAAATTCTTGCGCTTGGAAAAAGTTCATGAGAAACTAATAATCAACAAATGTTGGCCTGATGACTGTTTGAATTTGGCTTTGCATTTGGTTTTTCGACATTGTAGAAAACTACAGACGGCCGCGCAATGACTTCAGGAAAAACAAACTTTACGCTGTGACTTCGCTGTGAGCTGGGGAATGAGTTGAGGTACCAACTCATTCCGGGTGAAACCTTGTTCCTTGTTCATTTAACAGTGACCCATGGCATGTCAAGTTTCTACTCTTCGCTCAACTTCAACTTATCAGCCTGCGTAAAGGAAATACCTGGGAACGAGACTAGCATGCGAGTCTTTGGCCATATATGGCCATAAAAGTCTTGGCTTTTTGCTGAAACATTGATAAACAGAGTGTAGTGTACATAGACGCCCCTTGCCTTCTAAATCATAACTTCCCTTTTGACAGGCACGGGCGGAGCACCCAGTCAGGCAGGTCAGGATATATAGCTATGACCTAACCACTTTTTTTGGAATTATCATAATTGGTATTTACATACCCAAAATATAATTGTCCAACAAACTATGTGTGAATGGTGTATATAGTAGTGTAGTTAGTGTAGCAATTTGATGTATGTAGCTAACATATTTTAATGGGTATCAAGGAGTGGCAATATTGCTTGGCAAGGGTACTGTCTGAGCAAGCTAAGGGGCAACAATGCTCTCAGGAGTACTGCCAAGTGTTTTAAATATTTGGAAGTGTGTCTATATACTCCACTCTATTTAATGTTTCAGCAAAATAAGCCAAGGCTTTTCATGGCCATTTATGGTCAAAAACTCGTATATATCAGTTGTAACTCTAGACAGTGTATTGCAGAATTCTTTGTTAATGAGAGAGAAACTTGACTATATAGTTTTAAGTGACAACTGAAAACAACCTATACACATGCAACTAGAATATGGATGGTGTACCACAGCCACTAATTTGAATTCTTTGTGTGTGTGTGTGTGTGTGTGTGTGTGTGTGTGTGTGTGTGTGTGTGTGTGTGTGTGTGTGTGTGTGTGTGTGTGTGTGTAGACTATAGCTAAGTATGCATGGATGGTGTGCTAGAGCCAATATTCTATTGTAGGAGAAGGGATACTCAAAATCATGCCACTTCAAATTTCTCTTAGTGGTTTTAGTATATACATACACAGTCTATCAGAGAGTCGGTAAACTCTCTATGTTACTAGGGATGGCGCCCACACGCCCATTGCCTTAACAAATGTAACGGCTCAGAACTCTCAAATTAAACGCGACAGCTATAAAAGCCCTTTTAGAAACATAACATGGCCTATGAGTGTTTCTATACGCGATAAGACCCTCGAAGCTGACATCGCTACAATGATATGCGTGATATTGCTAAAACCCCGGTTTGTTCAATATCTTCTTCAGTAAACAAGCATAACTCAAAATCGGCTTAAGTCATTCCTGCACAAATCGGCTTCTTTTGGGTCGGCGCAGTGCCTTTCACCAAAAAAGTGTTAGAGAGTACAACTAGGAGCCACGCCCACCGTACTTCCTCCCTGTTGTACGCCATTTTAATTTTGTGCACGTATTCAAAGCAGCAAAGTGCAACTGAGTTTTGCGTTAGTGACTTACGGTGTTGATTGGATTGGCACAGCTTTGTTAGGTTTTTGGTGAGTATCCATCGCCTGCACTTACTAAGTTTGCATTGGAAGTGTCTTCATCTTTCCCTCCCAGCACTTCTCTCTCCTCTATTCTTCTCTATACACTCTCTTATGTAGGGACGGCGCCGACACGCCATAAAGCCTTAATTGAACAGCGCAGAACTCCTGAACGGTTCTCTTATAAGCCTTTATAGACAAATGACATAGCATACGACTGTTTCTATACAACGAAAAACCAGTGAAACAAGAGAGTAAAAACATTTCCATAAAAATGTTGAAGGATGTAGGGATGACAGTGCCAAAAAGTAAAGAAAAAAGTGCAGTATATATGCAGCAAAACAGGGGATGAGGGCATGCAACAATAATAACATGCGTAACCCTTCCCTATATCTCTTTTATTATGGGGTTATTATTGTTGCATGCCCTCATCTCCTGTCTTGCTGCATATATACTGCCCTCATCTCCTGCATTGCTGCATATATACTGTCCTCATCCCCTGTCTTGCTGCATATATACTGCACTTGTTTCTCTACTTTTTGGCACTGTCATTCCTACATTAACATTTTTGGGTAAATGTTTTGGTTTTCAATGGGGATAGACCATAGCAATTCATATGCAGTACTACCGATATGGTCCACTGTATCACACACACACACACACACACACACACACACACACACACACACTCTCACACACACACACACACACACACACACACACACACACACACACACACACACACACACACACACACACACACACACACACACACACACACACACACACACACACACACAGCACAATTTCCGGCAATGCCATCCTGAATATCATTAATATGATTGTCCTTAATTTGGTATATGTATGTAGGTCATTGTACATGTGTAGCCTCGTTCCCAGGCTCTCCCCCGCTACGCAATCTTAGAACCGCTGGACATCGAAAAGCGGGAGAGAGCCTGGAAGATTTTATCACGTGAGTGACGTCAAGGGTAGAGAGAAGTTAATTGTGCGCGGGTGTAGCAACCACAACGCCTACACGTCCGCTTGTATTCGCTTGGCTCTGTGCAAGCTTTATACACGTGCACTCGCGAGCTCTGGACCCTTTGGCATCGTTTAGGTAGATGGCATATATAAACTGTATCCGTAATCACGCATGCGTAACTAGCCATACCCTAGCCAGCCCGTAATGGCCCCGTCACAAACCAAGGCACGAAGAGGCAAATTACCTAGATGGGGGGGTACCCCCCAAACCCCCCCGCCTTGGCTAGTTCCGTAAGCGCCCATGGATCCTCCGTGCCTATGCGCATGGGCGCGTAGTTTATATATGCCATTAACCATCGTTTATAGCCCGTTGCTAGGTGGTTGCTAAGATTATTGTAGTGGAATAAATCAACTACAGCCCTCCAGGAAGTGTGAGGGTGCAATATCTAGTGTGAAGGTGACAATATCTGGTGTGAAGGTGACAATATCTAGTGTGAAGGTGTCAATATCTGGTGTGAAGGTGTCAATATCTGGTGTGAAGGTGTCAATATCTAATGTAGGCCCAGTAAATTCACTGAGCCATGACGTCATACTCAATGCGTTCGATGAAAACGGAAGTTACAGATTGACGTGAGCCTGCAAAGTTTGCGCAGTTTTATTCAGCTGGCTTGATTTTCGAGTTTGAGTGATGGCTAGTAGGAGCACTCCTAAGCGTATGCAGAACAGCATTGAAAGCGGTCAGAGAGAGCCAGCACTTTTTAATACGCATACGCTTCCTACTAGCTCTTTACCGCCGGTGCTGCTCACAGCTAGGGATAGTTTGAGCCTTTACAAGGTGTTCCACAATTCACAGGTACAACTTGAGGGGAGCGGGAGCCTTAGCAGCTGCTTGACGGTTTCCAAAACTATGGGGGGACTAACGCGGCCCTTCGCCCACCTCGTCGCTAAAAGCTGACTCGGTCCACGACTCCATTCCCATAATCTTCCGCTTCTCTAGTACACATACGCTTAGCTAGCCGCCGTTCAAACTGAGCAAGCTTACGCAAACCATGCCATATATGGCATCATGACGTCAAGAACCACCTAGCAACCGGCTATAAATGAATTATAGCACCCTTGGTCGGGATGTTGCGGTTTATAAGCACTCCCCCTCGGGCGCTACGCGCCCTCGGGTATCGTGCTTATAAATCAGCAACATCCCTCCCAGAGGTGCTATAACTTATACTTAAGGCTGGCTCGTGGCTAGCCATGATCTGTACTGACCTTAGTATTTCAGCAATAGACAGATATGAACTACAGCACTGCCATCTATTGCTACCGTATCTGAACGACAGTAGAACAGCGCCAGCGGGAGAACAGGGACTGCCGCTAGATCTGAACTGCTTACAGGAGGAACGCTCCCGATATTACTCAGCGTGTACACGTTAGATACCTGAGTAGCATTGTTGCTTCCACGCACGATAGATGTCAGACTGGCTTTTCTCACTCCATTGACTGGCACAGTGGCAATCAGAGGTATACTAGCCAGACTAAGGTATACCTACGCTGTGCGTTTCGCGAATACCATAGATAATATAGTTACGTGTCTATATTATCTATGCGAATACTAAGCTACTACGGCTGCCGAGAACTTACGCGTGCATATGACTATATTTTTTTTTTTTTTTTTTTTTTTTTTTTTTTAAATAAAAATAAAGGCATACATGGGACAAGCAAGCGAGACAAAGCAGAACCAGACATGAAACACATTACAGCAAAACAAAAACAAAAACACATAAACAGTCAAATGACCCCATCCACCACCGGTGAACGGATAAAATAAACATTAAAAACAACCTAAACAAAACCATCAATGGAAGGATGGAGGGGAGGCAAACGGTGGAGCCATAGGGATGCGTTTCCCCTCCAGAGGGCTATAGCAGTCCGATGGAACAGCTGCTTGGTGCAGACTGAGGAGTCATCCTGGTAGCCCACTCTCTGTGTTAGTGCTTTCCCCAATGAACGAAGGACCGAGATTGCGTCTTCAGCCAGACCACCCAGTGTCTCAGCCACAAATGGGAGAAATTCGACTCCGATAGCACGGCACGCTGAAAGGTGGGAGGTCAACTTTCTCTGGACACCAACTTGTAGGGCATGGCCTGGAGCTAAGGCAGCACTGCCCACAATCTGATGCTGGAGCGGAGATATTACCTGAACATCAATTGCCAGAGGTCTGCCACGACTCCAAATAGGAAGAAAAACATCGGCAGGCCTTGAGGAAGAATCAGGAATCAGGTTAGGCATCTCCTTCGACGGAGCCAAAGCGGCAGATTGAGCAGCACTAAAAATGACATCCCGAACCGCGTTGTGACGGGTGATCCGATCACCATTACCTCCACACCCCACCTGGTGATCACCAAAAGGGTCGGCCTATGACTATACGCAATGCGTAGGCGTAAATACTATTGCGGTCTTGCTCACCCACGCACATTAAGTTCTCTCTACCTTCTCTCTACCCTTAACGTCACTCACGTGATAAAATCTTCCAGGCCCTCTCCCGCATTTCATGTCATGGGGTTAAAGGTCGCGTACAATAAATATGCGCGTAGCGGGAGTGGGCCTGGGAACGAGGCTAGTACATGTGTCTATTTCAGGATTCCAGTTAACATATTGAGGATTGGCAAACAGCCAACAGACTCTACACAGTCATACACAACTATTAATAAACCTCTATTACAATCTAACAATAGTTATGTAGTAGCTCTGTCTATATGGGAGCAGACCATTGGAGCATCAGTTAATCTGCCTGGAAACACGGCGCTCCAACTTGAAAGAAGACAGTAAGTCGGAAAAACTAGCGTTATCAGTATCTCATCTCAGGGTCACTCCACTACATGTGTGGCATCTCCAACATCGCCGTGTTCCCGTTTCTAGGCAGAACGGTATAGTCCAATAGTTATAGCAGCCACACAGTAAAGATCATCGTTTTGCGCGCCCGTCAGACATTCCGCCTAGCGCGTCTAACGTTGAGGGTCACTGAAAGCTGGCTCCTTCCCACATTTGGCCATTTTAATATTACATTACGTAAGGACTAGTCGATCAAATCACAGCTATACATTACCCGCGTGATAATTTTAAGCCCGGCGCGCGCGGCTATTACGCAAGACCATGCGTACCGCGTTGTGGTTACGCTATAGATTGAAATCTGCGACAATTCTCTAGGGCTTGCCTTAACATGCGTGATGCAGTGTTAATGTCGCTTGTCAGCAGTACTGCCCAAAACAGGGCAGAAGAAGCTGCTTTTCAGTGGTCAGGCCAAAGGTTAATACCACTCTAGGGGAGGGTCTGGGGGCATGCGCTCCCCAGAAAACTTTGAGATTTGAGACGTTCTGAGGTGAGTTCTGGCCATCTTTAGTGCATATACTAACGACAGACGATCCGCGTATTCCAGAGACTGAAGCAAACACCAGGTCTTTCCCGACTTTCTCCTCCCACGCATTATCAAAACGTGTAATAAATCGCTTGCGGGAAGGCCTGGAACCGAGTTAACGAGGCTATAATTGTCAGTAAACAGCTGTGCATTGTATGCATAAACGTGCAACCTGTAGATATTTCTCAAGAACAGAGAAATTACCTGTAGGGGAAAAAGTGTTTAGGCCATAGCCTGACCTGACTGACTGGGTGCTCTGCCCATGCCTGTCAAAACGGAAGTTATGATTTAGAAGGCAAGGGGTGTCTATGTATACTACACTCTGTTTATCAATGTTTCAGAAAAAAAGCCAAGACTTTTATGGCTATACATGGTCAAAGAGTTAGACTTGCATGCTAATCTCGTTCCCAGGCCTTTCCTTTGCGCAGGCTAATAAGTTGAAGTTGAGCGAAGAGTATAGAAACTGGCATGGCATGGGTCATTGTTAAATGCGACTGAAATAAGGTTTCATCCCTCTGCTTGTGTCTCAACTCATTTCCCAGCTCACAGTGGAGTCACAGTGTGAAAGTTTGTGTTTTATCCTGAAGTCATTGGCTTGATAGAAATGTCTGTAGTTTTCCTGTCTTAATGTCGAAAAACAAATCAATGCACAGCCAAATTCAAACAGTCATCAATGATTCATATGCAGAGGGGTAGGAGCAAATTGAGAATTGAGAAGAGGGGCAAGTTTAGATAGGGGGTCCAGGTCCCTAAACCTTTTTGAGAAAAGGATGCTCTTATACTTCTGGTGAATTCTAAGTTGATTTTCTTGCCTTGCCTTGTACAAAAGTGGGGGGGGGGGGAGAGGGGGGGGGGAGTCAAGTGCCCCCTCCCTGCTCCCTTTCTCCTACCCCTCTTATATGTAGCAATGTACATATTACATGAAATGAAAAAAAAATATTCACTGATCATGTGATTACTTATCATTTTCTCCCAATCATTCTTAGCTATATGAAAATGAAGTGTTAAGAATTGCAAACAATCCACTTACTTTGACTACATTTTTATAATAATTAACGGAGGTTTGTGTTACCCTATTTATCAAACTGAGTAGGCTTTAATTATATGTCCCTGAGAGAGTATGAACAATCCTTTATGACACTCAAGTACCAACATCCAGCATATGTTGCAATGGTGCAAATGGTTCTTGTGTCTAGAGGCAAGTGCCTTCTTAGAATTGGGACCACCGGAAAGTCTAGTGCCTATGTTATTTCTCTCTTTAAAAAGTTTCATGAAGAGCCATACAGTGTGAGGTGCTACCTTGAGAGGAATTCCATGGTATGATGTATATCAGTTAATGCTCTTTTTCCGTATTTAGTTCAAGTACAGTATAATTATAAGTTAATGTTATCAAGATTTATACTTAAATTCCTGTTGTCTTGAAATATATTTGTCATAGTATTGCATGCAAGTCTTGAGCTCACTGAAAATTTGTCAGTTTAGATTTTGTTAGTAATGTACAGTAGAGATCCAGCAGGGGCGGCGGATCGGAACAGGTCCGGCACACGCGGCAGTTGCCGAACCAATAATTAGCAGCTGAAGTACACGCGCGCATGCGCGTACAAGCGTCGCACCTGGCTCGTTTTACCTGACCAACCAAAACTTGCTTCCGCCGCCCCTGTCCAGTGCTCCAAACACAATCAAACCACCAGTCTTTATACAGGAACCTGTATAATTATATGTCAATAAATAGCACCATCGGATAATCTCTCTATAATTTAGAGAGCTATATATAATGTCAATGGCCAAAGACTCACATGGTTATCACGATATACTGGTGGCTGCCAGTTTATCCTCGGCGCCCGTTGGTCTGTAGGTCTGTGTGTATGTCGGTGTGATATCCAAACACCATAAAGCAGCTTCGCATCCCAGTATATCCTTTGCTGTTTTCCGTATTCTTTCATTATGTAAACGCATTAGTCCCAATTATGCATTACCTCATAGACCATCCGACCAATGAGATGAAACCTACTCAGTATATAAGACCTTTATTAGGTACGTGTTGCATAATTGATCTGCAGCATTCTGCACCCGCTGCAAATTAAACTGCACTTCGATTCGTACGGCGGATAAAGAGCGAGTTAATATAATAATTATGTTATCCAAAGCTGCCGTCGTATGCGTCTTGTTGGCTCTCTTCTCAGCAGGGTCACAGGGCAACAAGGAGGCTAATGTAGGCAACCATTACCTCGCTGCTCGGAACAAACCTGTTGTAAGATTCGTCGGTCAACCAACAGCATTTCGTAGAGACACGGGGACTTGTTTACCAAATAGTGACGAGTACTATCGCAGGCAGGACCTCCTGCTGTGTGATAAAAAGTACATTCAAGCAGTGTTCAGTGAGATTGAAACCAGTAATTGCACTAACGAGTACTACAACAACACCGCATTGTTTAATGAATGTGGCACTAATGACAACGGAGATGTGTGTGCAGGTATAGATGATAACATATACGACGACTTATTTGATCAATGTTACAGATCGTCTGATACAAGTGAGTGCAGCAGTGAATGCCAAATGGACCTCCGTCAGCTTTCTGATAGTGCTGGCTGCTGTATTCACGATGACAATGATTTAAGAATGTCATCATTGTGGATGAAGTGTAACATACAACAGCCAGAAGTATGTGCTGACACTCCCAATACTGCAGATATTTTGGCCAAAAAACGTAATGTAGGTCTCTGCACTGAGAAATGCGGTCTAAGACAGATTTATTACGTGTTTTGTAAGAACCTTGGTAAAGAGTATGAGAAGCTAAACAGGGAATGTGGCATGGACAATGCAGGAAGCATTTGTGGATTTCACAATGGAGAATTTTGCTTTACAATGGACCTCCCAGATTCATACTTTGACACAATTTTTTACGAATGTTATAATGCAAGTGATAGTGCTGATGTGTGCTCTACCAACTGCAGAAATGTTTTGGGAGAATTTATTGACACAGTTGGTTGTTGTTTTTCACTATTTCAATAGCTCGTACTTTTATGAAGATCCAGGACTATCATATGATTTATTTTCTGCTTGTGGTATAGAAGTCCCTGACACTTGCAACAGTTTCAACAGTAGGGCTGTTCCTGATGACTTTCTGGAATGTGCTGGTCGTACCATTAACAATAACCTTAAGGTTAACATAACCAATAACAGTACAATGAACAATTATACCATTAACACTAGTGGAGCAGCTCTTCAATCAGGAGTCTACAGCATTGGACTCATCATAATTGGTTTAATTGGTACTTACATATACTAGAGTATTTAGATAATGTCCAACAAACTACATGTGATTGGTGTAGCTAGTGTAGCTATATATAGTGTAGCCTTTTGATGCATGTAGCCAAACATTAACCGTTTAATTGTGTCAAAGCTCAGGCATGTTAAGGCATGCCAAGATTAATTTTTTTAAACCAGTTACCTTGTTAGGCTACATTTGAGTTCATATTCACATATCATTTGAAAGTACTAGACATTGCACACTGGTAAAACATTGAATATCAATGAATTAGCTAAATAACTAAATAACTAGTTACCATAGAAACCACACATTTACATGTAAAGAGATACTTCATATAAACACCTATGAAAGATATGTTTTCCTCGAGGCGGGTCCCGGAGGTCATTGACAAACGTTCTTAAATGTTACTAAACTGGTTATCAGCAGAATTGTCAGAAGGTAGGGTATACCAATCTGTCTGGGAACACGGCGCTCCAACTTGAAAGAAGACAGTAAGTCGGAAAAACTAGCGTTATCAGTACCTCATCTCAGAGTCACTACACTACATGTGACTGTAGCATTTATATCAGAATAAGATCTGTGTCCAAGAATACTCAATGAACATAAGAACAACTATTGGTTCATTTCCAAAGGGACAGAATTAAGGAACTGTAATATATATTATATAAGTGTAACATTGAACTTCAGTCTGTCAATCAAAATGTAACGAGTTATTGCCTAGTGAGGGACAGTGCTCACTGGAGTAGCGCCTTGCTTCAGAGACAGTGCAATGCAGAGGTGATTTGGCTGAACATATCAGACTCTAAGATACTCTGTTTCTCACTCTTCACAAGCTTAGAGGCAGTATCCGGACATTTAAGACATTCGTCTAAGACATGAATGTACCCTCTGCGCACATGTGCAGCAAGGGTTAGCCTGGGGAATGTCACAAGGTAATAAAACATCAATGACACATTCCAAATATGTCTGATGTTTTATTACCTTGTGATATCAGTATCATGATATTTCTATGGTTCACATATCTTCTAGTTCTCCAACAATAGCTATTGCTTCTATCTCCACTTTAGCAGCCTATCCCAGTATGGTTGGAAAATTCACCCACCATTAGTTTTAAGTCATAACATTAATGTCCTACCTTTGGTAGAGAAGCAGCTTGATAAGCAGCCCTTGTTGGTTCTTTCTCAGGAAAAACTGTAATAAAAAATGTTCTTAATTCCTACAGTGTAGTGTTAAAAGGCATAACCAACATGTCTTGTAGGCATCATTGACCTTGGTGGAGTTGTTGGTATCTGCAGCAGCACTGTTACCTTGAGGAATCTTGATGGTTTGAAGAAGAGAGAGAGGAGAGCACCTGGTGTCAGTGGAGAGAGCAGTGGAGGAGGTGTAACAGTTGAGAGGAAGACAACTTCTCAACCTAGAATAAAAAGACAACCAACCACACACTGACTGAGTATACATTCAATTTGGATGTGGTAATGATTGTTTGTTGTGATATCAATATTGGTATACATGCACAGATTAAAATGGTGTGGTTATTTTAACCTTTATGTGGTTACTTCAGTTGCAAATGACAAGTTATTGCTTCAGACAAGACAAACCATGCAAGGGGTAATCATAACATGTACCTAAAATTATTTCTTGCATGCATTTTTTAATGCTAACACTGGTAGAAGATGATACGTACGCGCGCGTAACGCAATTTGCCAGGCATGCAATAAAGAGGTGGGGCTACAATTGTGTTCATACGTACGCGCGCGTAACGCAATTTGCCAGGCATGCAATAAAGAGGTGGGGCTACTATTAATACAGCCGTTATCTGCATGCGCGTATTAGAGAGTCGGTAGACTCTCTATGTAGGGATGGCGCCGACACGACACGCCCACTTTTCCATATAGAATGGCTCAGAACTCCCAAACGCGGCAGTTACAAGCCCTTTTAGACACATACACGTACTTTATGAGTGCTTCTGTACCCGCTAAGACCTTCAAAGTATGTAAAATACACAGCTACAGTGACTTACGGAAATTGGCCAAACCGCACTTTTGTTCATCATCTTCTTTCTTCCCTCCCTACATTTTACTTCGTGGGGTTACGCATGTTGTTATTGTTGCATGCAATTATCCCTTGTCTGCATACACGAATTGTAATTCATCTTTGTAGTAGCGTGAACTCCGAACTCCAAACTACATATATGTTTGTTAGTCTGCATGCATAATATTCACATGGCATTTCCTGCATTAATAAGTTGTGTATGGTCATATCATAATCAGTTGTTCACTGTGCACCACTTAGGTAATCTTGTTCCTTTACTTTTTGGCATGACCATCCCTACATCCTTCAACATTTTAATGAAATTACTTTATATATACGTTTCGAAACGCATCGAGTGCATGCAACACACATTCCGTTGTCATAGCTATTTTATTGGCGAGCCCCCCTTACTGGAATATTGGGGGGCAATTGCCCCCTTGCCCCCCTCTGCCGCTTGCCCCTGTACAATACCTAGCGGATGGGGTTCCACCTGTTCAGGGGGGATCCACTCATCCTAGAATATGTGAAACCCCTAGATCCACCAGTCCTAAGAAGGGGGATCCGACTGGTGGACTGGGGTCAAGGCTAATTCTGCAACAATGAATCTGCAGAGGATGTAGCTATAGAGTTAATCTGGAAAAAAAGATGTAAAAGCTAAGCTACGTATGAGGCAAGGAATAATGAATGTCAACAGCCATATGTGAATGGGGTACACAAGTGTTTTTACCAAGTACACTAGAAGAAGTGCCACTGTTGTTTGTTGTTTCACTGCATTATCTTGTCTACATTATTTAAAGAGCCCCAATCCAGTGTACCACAATGCCACTAAAAGTCAATTCAGTGCAGTCAGCTGCAGTTTAATGCATGCATGAATTATTAATCTGCAACTGCCACGTACATTTAAATATAAAGAACATTTTATGGTCATTTTCGTTGCATCTAGCTATCTATTATGGTAACCTTAAAATTGATAGTAGAAATCTTGGTATAGTTTTACCTGAAGCACAGGAAAATCACTGCATACCTTAGCACTTGGTCTTCACATTGTTTCCCATATCATATGCATAAAATTTACCTAGAGGTAGCACTGCATGGATAAACCCTCTACCAACCACTCTAAGTCAATCCAATGCCACTGAGGTGTTAAAATGTTTGCAGTATATGCATGCATGCATGCATAGCAGTTAGAATGCACTGCAAAATATTTTAACCATGTATGGTCATCTCAAGGCATTGAGATTGACTAATAGAGTGTGTGGTAGGGGGTCTGTTTGTTTATCTCATGTAGCACTAGGTGACTGTATTATTCACGATAAGATGAATATGGTAAGTTGTGTATATATAGTGATGTCGGGTCCCTATTGTACACAAATGTTTCTAATTAACCCTCGGCGCGCACATGCGCAACGTGGGTTACTGACTTTTATTGCACTTGGTTTGTGTGTCCGTGTGTCAGTCTTTCTGTTATATACACGCCGAGGGTTTGGCACTTCAGTGCTGTTCATTGACCCCCGGCGCGTAAACGCAGCGAGGGTTACAGTATAGTTGGGTCTGTGTGCCTGTCTCACCTGAAGCGCTGTGTTGTTGGTCATGCCTCCAAGTAAGGTCCATGGCATGAACTCATGGCGCCGAGGGTTCTGCACTTTAGTTTATTCATTGTGATTATTACGTATTCTTATAGCTACTGAATTACTTTCTGTGAGTGTATGTGTATATGTATGCATAAGTATATGTGATATCATCCATGCATATAAAATCATTCTGTTGTATGATACACAAATGTTTCTGCTCAGCAACTGTAACAACACACTTATGAATAATGTTTTGTGTGGGTGGATACTCAGATGACTATAAATTACTAACAACGTACAACTACAGTTTGTGCTATTGACTGAACAGGAGTAGCTAAGAAGTGGCAAAGTTCAAGAGTTGTGTGATAGACTACTGTGCTTTAGTATTGTGAGGAGAAAATGACTGAAATGCGTCCCAACTACACTTCTCAGACTTACCAGTGCTTGGAGCTTGTGATTCCTTTTATTATTTTTGGTTTCGCATTTGTTCATTTTATAATCAGCATCTCACTTTTTTTTGGTAGGTGTGGTAGGCTAAGACAAAACGCCTATTTGTCGCCAGTGGGTTTTTGTAGTGACATCATCTACCCTTATGCAAATGTGATATTCAGGAGCTCCCTTAAGAAATATCTGGATGGAGATGATAGGTATACTTACAGAGTTAAGCTCCATCGTCAAAAAATTCAGAAGCTGGAGATGTTCTTCCTTTCTTCGTTTACTTCATTGATTATATCATTGGCCTTCTTCGCTTTCTGGGACACCTTTTTGATCCGGAACACATATGTCTGTGATCCACGGCTTGATTGTTTTGAACGTAATTTCATTCAAGTCTTTAGTAAGCCAATTGACAACTGTAACACCACAGATATTGTAATTTGTTATGAGTTTGTGTTTGATCTTATTGGAGGTTCTTCATCTGCAGTTGGTGTTGTGGGCATTTTTGTTCTCTATTTCAATATGAACCTAACAATCTTGAGCTGTTTGAGGAGGAACTATTATTCTTACTATTGCAGAATATGTTATATATTTGGTGTCCTTTTAATCAGTGTGTTGCCATGCATCATAATTGGTGTTTGTGCAATCCTCTTTCTAAAAGTTTTTCGTGACCTTTTTGAAAGAAGTAACCTGTTCAGCCTTCAAGTTATACCTTATGTTATTGGTTTTTTCATCCTTGCACCTTTTTCTGCAGGATTGTCTTGTGTGATAGGATTAAGGTGCCTAGCAGATTTTGTGGATCTAGGAACCAATCCGCAAAACTTTGATACGCATATTCGTGGCTATAAAATGTCTGTGCAGTATGTACAAGAAGAGAGTGGGGATTTTTCAATCGTCACACACTTGTTAGCAAGTCAATTTAATCAACACCTGAGCTGGCCATTTAAAGGAAAGATAATTATTCAGATAATGAACCGAGATGGAGATCATCACCATATAACAAAGACCATTCGCTATAATAATGACACACCTGATGGAGCTAGGAGAGTGGAAGGAGATAGATCTGATGAATTTAGAGGGTGTACCTTTACCCATAATGTACTTCTGGGCAACAATGCTAACAATATCAGATACTGGAGTGATACTCAGACTCTTCATCTTCGTGTTATTGAAGTCAAACTATACCCTGAATATGCATGTATGTGCTGAACACACTTTAAAATGTACATGTAGTGAACATTTTGTTGGCATATTATATGCATGCTACTAGCTAAGTGCACTGTTAGTTCTTGCTATGTATATACTCAACTCATGTTGTATCTACATGATAAAACTTGAATGCCAGAATGCTGTATGTATTGTACGTTATAGCTATATATCAGTTAAGTACTCTTTTTATTTCGTTCATGTAACAGTAACACTGCAAAAATAGGTGGTTATTTGACCACAGAGTGTTGTTACCTCAGTTGCATTATGTATCTAAAATATAACTCTGTAGAATGTGCTAATTGTGCAGTCCAGTATGTAATGATGCAATAAGTGATTAATTGCATGCATACCCAAGCCCAAGTATGAAGGAAAATTACATGAGTGAGTAGAATCACTAAATTTCCATGTCCTGTTAGTTACAGTTGTAAAGGCTACATTCCATAAACAATTAGAAATAATGAGTAATACACAACGCGCATGCGCAGCAAGGATTATATATCAAGGATCAGAGAAAGATGGCGGCAGGCTTACGGTGTCTCCGCTCTGACTGAGGCTTCAACTGTCTCTACCACAACTTCAACTACTCGTTATTTGTTCGTTATTTGTTCGTTTTTTCGACGTGGGCAACTGGCTAAACTTTGAGTGCTGGTGCGGAGGAGGTGAGGTGGTTACAGTCTATGTATTACACCAACACAGTTCGGCTGGGTCTCTATGGATTCCTGGACCTCGACCAGCACTCAGGGGTTCGTGGGAGTCAATCAAGTGCTGTAATCTCACAGTATGCTCTTTTATGCCTGAATTTGTAATTAATTTTGTGTATACACCTGATTTCAGGTATTACAGGTAACGAAAATCGCGGTAGGACCCGACCTAAGGACCCACGCCTAAGGTGCGCTTTTCCCCTAAGTGCACACGCGCCGCGCACGCGCGCTCTCCGTCATTTTTTGCGTGCTACTGAGTAGTACTCTTTTCTTTTCATAATGTGGAATAATAGTATTTAGTTAAGCCACGAACTCGAAGTGGAGCGTTAAGTTTCGAAGACCCGGTCATAACGGTACGTGAGATGTCACACAGTTGTCACATAAATACACTTTCCAGCTATCTACCATTACCAGTCATTATAGTCAATAGGCAATAATGACAATTAGAGATGGAAAGAGCATGCAGTAATTTTACTGAGGGTTTCAATGTAACTTTAAATTGAAGAAGATAAAGGCAGTTTTACTTGACAATGCACCACATAAAATGTAAAATAAAGACTCAGCTGTATAGCCTTCAATCCACTTCTATCATGTACATCAGTAAAACACCCACCTTGATATTACCTATTCAATAGCAATCAGGTTCTGATCACAACAGCATTATAATTAAAATAAAGGATTTCAAACATAAATCACTCAAGCTTCCAGGTAAAATAGTAACATGTTTACACATAAAAGGTACATGAAGAATTAACAATGAGGAATCATCCTTAAATGATGCTTTAGAGTACTCTAAAAGTGCATTGAAGAATATGAGTACCTCAAATCCATATTCCAAGTACTTTGGATCCCTGATTGAATGAAGCCAAATGCTCTACATCTAAGACAATCTATATGCAACTCACCCACGTACTAACTGGTGAATCTAAAACATGTTTACCTATTAATGGACAATATTGAAAGGTGCATGATTATATGATGTAAAGCCTTTAGTTTAATGCGAGGAACTCAATTAAGGACCGTGAGTACTCGGAATGTGGATTTGAGGTACCTTGTCTTCATATATGCACATTTAATCCACTATAAAGCATTGAGTATTGTGTCTGATAATCGCATAATCATGCATTTTTCATAAGTCAATCAATAAGCAAATATAATAATAATTTGACCCAAGGACCCACACTTGAAGTTCAAATATAGTAACTAAATGCATTGAAACTCTGTTTTTAGATTCACCAGCTAGTGGGGAAGTTACATACAGAGTTTCACTCTGCTACTCATTAACATAGATGTAGAGCATTTGGTTTAATGTCAAGCATTCAATTAGGGACCCAAAGTATTAACTTGAGGTATCTTATCTTCTTCAATGCACTTTAAATCCACTCTAAAGGTGCTGATAATCATATAATCAGCACCTTTCTTCTGTCAATCAATAAGCAAACATATGATAATTTGACCCAAGGACCCACACCTGCAGTTCGAATATAGTTTAACTAAATGCACTGAAACTCGGTTTTTAGATTCACCAGTTAGTGGGGAAGTAGCATAAAGAGTTTCACTACAGTACTCATTACCGTAGAATTAGAGCATTTGGTTTCATGTAAAGCATTGAAATAGGGACCCAAAGCAATTGGGATATGGATTTGAGGAACCTCATCTTCTCAAATACAGTTTAAATCCACTCGAAAGCATTGTGTCAGATGATCACAAAATCATGCAATTCACATCAGTAAGTAAACTCTGTATGCAACTTTCCCACTAACTGGTGAACTAAAACAGCGTTTCAGTAAAATTCTACTCGAACTGCAGGTGTGGGTCCTTGGGTGAATTTATTATTATGTTTGCTTATTGTTTGACTGATTATGTGGTCATCAGACACAATATTCGATGCTTTAAAGTAAATTTAAAGTGCATTGAAGAAGATCAGGTACCTCAAATCCGCTTTCTAAGTGCTTTGGGACCCTAATGAAATGCTCTACATCTATTGTAAGAAGTAGTTAAGTGAAGCTCTGCATGCAACTTAACCACTAACTGGTGAATCTGAAAACAGAGTTTCAATGCATTCAGTTGAACTATACTCGAACTGCAGGTGTGGGTCCTTGGGTCAAATTATTCCACGTGAGCTTATTGATTGACTGAGGAAAAGTGCATTATTATGTGGTCATCAGACACAATACGCAATGCTTTAGAGTGCATTGAAGAAAATGAGGTACCTCATATCCACATTCCCGGTACTTTGGGTCCTTAATATAATGCTTCACATGAAACCAAATGCTCTACATTTATTGTAATGAGTAGTCAAGGGAAATTTTTTATGCAACTTCACTTGTAACTGGTGAATCTGAAAACAGAGTTTCAATGCATTCAGTTAAACTATACTCGAACTGTGGGTGTGGGTCCTTGGGTCAAATTATTCCACGTTTACTTATTGATTGACTACGGAATGGTGCATACTTTTGTGATCATTAGACACAATACTCAATGCTTTAAAGTGCATTAAAGAAGATAAGATACCTCAAATCTGCATTCCAGGTACTTTGGGTCCCTAATGGAATGCTTCATATGAAACAAAGTGCTCTACATCTATGGTAATGAGTAGCAGAGTGAAACAATGCATGCAACTTCCCACTAACTGGTGAATCGAAAAACAGAATTTCAATGCGTTAAGTTAAATTATACTTCAATTGTAGGTGTGGGTCCTTGGATCAGATTATTACACGTTTGCTTAATGATTGACTGATGAAAAAGTGTATTATTATGTGGTCATCAGACACAATACGCAATGCTTTAGAGTGGATTTAATGTGCATTAAAGAAGATGAGGTGCCCCATATCCAGATTCCCGGTAGTTTTGGTCCCTAATGAAATGCTTCATATGAAACCAAATGCTCTACAACTATTGTAATCGATAGTCAATTGAAATTCTCTATGCAACTTACCCACTCACTGGTGAACAAACAAATGGAGTTTAATTCATTCAGTTAAACTATACTCGAACTGCAGGTGTGGGTCCTTGGGTCAAATTATTCCACGTTTGCTTATTGATTGACTGATGAAAAGTGCATTATTATATGGTCATCAGACACAATACGCAATGCTTTAGAGTGAATTTAAGGTGCATCGAAGAAGATGAGGTACCTCAAATCTACATTCCAGGTACTTTGGGTCCCTAATGGAATGCTTCATATGAAACAAAGTGCTCTACATCTATGGTAATGAGTAACAGAGTGAAACTATCTATGCAACTTTCAAACTAACTGGTGAATCTAAAAACAGAATTTCAATGCGTTAAGTTAAATTATACTTCAATTATAGGTGTGGGTTCTTGGATCAGATTATTACACGTTTGCTTAATGATTGACTGATGAAAAGTGCATTATAATGTGGTCATCAGACACAATACGCAATGCTTTAGAGTGGATGTCATGTTGTTTTTAGATTCACCAGTTAGTGGGAAGTTGCATGCATTGTTTCACTCTGCTACTCATTACTATAGATGTAGAGCACTTTGTTTCATATGAAGCATTCCATTAGGGACCCAAAGTACCTGGAATGCAGATTTGAGGTACCTCATCTTCTTCGATGCACCTTAAATTCACTCTAAAGCATTGCGTATTGTGTCAGATGACCACATAATAATGCACTTTTCAGCCGTCAATCAATAAGCAAATGTGGTTTGTGATTTGAGATATGTTATCTTCTTCAATGCACTTTAAAGCATTGAGTATTGTGTCTAATGATCACAAAAGTACGTATGCACCATTCCGTAGTCAATCAATAAGTAAACGTGGAATAATGTGACCCAAGGACCCACACCCACAGTTCGAGTATAGTTTAACTGAATGCATTGAAACTCTGTTTTCAGATTCACCACTCAGCACAGTTAAGGCGTGCTATTTCAGATAATCGCGCGCCCCGTTGAATGTGCGCGCGCACCGTTAGAAATATCCATGGCAACCGGCGATTGCTTCCCGGGAAAGCATGGTAGCGGCACTGTGATTGGTTGAACCGCGCTGGCGCACGACTCCACCCACTTTTGGCCTCACGCTAAGCGGCCGTTAGCCGTCTAATGGCTGTCGGTTGAAGTCGTCAAGAACTTTGCTCTAGGCGGACGGTAAACCCCCCTAAACCGAAGGTGAAAAGCGTTGCTTTCAAACCTACAGAGCCTACGCTACTTGTATATGACTGGAAAATTTGAACCAGATCACAGGTACGCGCGATATTCGTTTACTAGTTGATAAACATTTTTAAAAACCCACGTTTTCTCTATACATCGGTTCGTAATGCGCTGAGAGTAGATCTGTGCTAAATTTTCCACCCAAAACGTGATAGAAAATCTTATAAGGAACATTTTGATACCAAAGAAGTAGCATTTAGGTGTACTTTGCCGTCCGCATTTTGTAATCAAGTTGGGCACAACATGCCTATACTAATTAGCTTGTTTACGCCTTGTGGGTCGGTTACCATGGAAACAATGTGATATTTTGATAGTGAAATGGTTTATGCATCAATTGATCCAACTTACTTTTCCCTGGAGTATCTGTCTCCTGAGCTGTAGTGTTGAACAATAAGGCCTATATTAGGGAGGCTCAAATGTGATAAAAATTTCAGCGTGCCTTAACTGTCCTGAGCAGTTACAAGTGAAGTTGCATACAGAATTTCCCTTGACTACTCATTACAATAAATGTAGAGCATTTGGTTTCATGTGTAGCATTATATTAAGGACCCAAAGTACCGGGAATGTGGATATGAGGTACCTCATCTTCTTCAATGCACATTAAATCCACTCTAAAGCATTGCGTATTGTGTCTGATGACCATATAAAAATGTACTTTTCATCAGTCAATCAATAAGTAAACATGGAATAATTTGGCCCAAGGACCCACACCTGCAGTTCGAGTATAGCTTAACTGAATGCATTAAACTCCGTTTGTTTGATTCACCAGTGAGTGGGTAAGTTGCATAGAGAATTTCAATTGACTATCGATTACAATAGTTGTAGAGCATTTGGTTTCATATGAAGCATTTCATTAGGGACCAAAATTACCGGGAATGTGGATATGAGGTACCTCATCTTCTTCAATGCACATTAAATCCACTCTAAAGCATTGAGTATTGTGTCTGATGACCACATAATAATGCACTTTTCATCAGTCAATCATTAAGCAAATGTGTAATAATCTGATCCAAGGACCCACACCTACAATTGACGTATAATTTAACTTAACGCATTGAAATTCTGATTTTAGATTCACCAGTTAGTGGGAAAGTTGCATAGATAGTTTCACTCTGCTACTCATTACCATAGATGTAGAGCACTTTGTTTCATATGAAGCATTCCATTAGGGACCCAAAGTACCTGGAATGCAGATTTGAGTTACCTCATCTTCTTCGATGCACCTTAAATTTACTAAGCATTGCGTATTGTGTCAGATGACCACATAATAATGTACTTTTCAGCCGTCAATCAATAAGCAAATGTGGTTTGTGATATGAGATATGTTATCTTCTTCAATGCACTTTAAAGCATTGAGTATTGTGTCTAATGATCACAAAAGTACGTATGCGCCATTCCGTAGTCAATCAATAAGTAAACGTGGAATAATCTGACCCAAGGACCCACACCCAAAGTTCGAGTATAGTTTAACTGAATGCATTGAAACTCTGTTTTCAGATTCACCAGTTACAAGTGAAGTTGCATACAGAATTTTCCTTGACTACTCATTATAATAAATGTAGAGCATTTGGTTTCATGTGAAGCATTATATTAAGGACCCAAAGTACCAGGAATGTGGATATGAGGTACCTCATCTTCTTCAATGCACATTAAATCCACTCTAAAGCATTGCGTATTGTGTCTGATGACCATATAATAATGCACTTTTCATCAGTCAATCAATAAGCAAACGTGGAATAATTTGACCCAAGGACCCACACCTGCAGTTCGAGTATAGTTTAACTGAATGCATTAAACTCCGTTTGTTTGTTCACCAGTGAGTGGGTAATTTGCATAGAGAATTTCAATTGACTATCGATTACAATAGTTGTAGAGCATTTGGTTTCATATGAAGCATTTCATTAGGGACCAAAACTACCGGGAATGTGAATATGAGGTACCTCATCTTCTTCAATGCACATTAAATCCACTCTAAAGCATTGCGTATTGTGTCTGATGACCACATAATAATGCACTTTTCATCAGTCAATCATTAAGCAAACGTGTAATAATCTGATCCAAGGACCCACACCTACAATTGAAGTATAATTTAACTTAACGCATTGAAATTCTGTTTTTAGATTCACCAGTTAGTGGAAAAGTTGCATGCATTGTTTCACTCTGCTACTCATTACTATAGATGTAGCGCACTTTGTTTCATATGAAGCATTCCATTAGGGACCCAAAGTACCTGGAATGCAGATTTGAGGTATCTTATCTTCTTCAATGCACTTTAAAGCATTGAGTATTGTGTCTAATGATCACAAAAGTATGCACCATTCCGTAGTCAATCAATAAGTAAACGTGGAATAATTTGACCCAAGGACCCACACTCACAGTTCGAGTATAGTTTAACTGAATGCATTGAAACTCTGTTTTCAGATTCACCAGTTACAAGTGAAGTTGCATACAGAATTTTCCTTGACTACTCATTATAATAAATGTAGAGCATTTGGTTTCATGTGAAGCATTATATTAAGGACCCAAAGTACCGGGAATGTGGATATGAGGTACCTCATCTTCTTCAATGCACATTAAATCCACTCTAAAGCATTGCGTATTGTGTCTGATGACCATATAATAATGCACTTTTCATCAGTCAATCAATAAGCAAACGTGGAATAATTTGACCCAAGGACCCACACCTGCAGTTCGAGTATAGTTTAACTGAATGCATTAAACTCCGTTTGTTTGTTCACCATTGAGTGGGTAATTTGCATAGAGAATTTCAATTGACCATCGATTACAATAGTTGTAGAGCATTTGGTTTCATATGAAGCATTTCATTAGGGACCAAAACTACCGGGAATGTGGATATGAGGTACCTCATCTTCTTCAATGCACATTAAATCCACTCTAAAGCATTGCGTATTGTGTCTGATGACCACATAATAATGCACTTTTCATCAGTCAATCATTAAGCAAACGTGTAATAATCTGATCCAAGGACCCACACCTACAATTGAAGTATAATTTAACTTAACGCATTGAAATTCTGTTTTTAGATTCACCAGTTAGTGGAAAAGTTGCATGCATTGTTTCACTCTGCTACTCATTACTATAGATGTAGCGCACTTTGTTTCATATGAAGCATTCCATTAGGGACCCAAAGTACCTGGAATGCAGATTTGAGGTATCTTATCTTCTTTAATGCACTTTAAAGCATTGAGTATTGTGTCTAATGATCACAAAAGTATGCACCATTCCGTAGTCAATCAATAAGTAAACGTGGAATAATTTGACCCAAGGACCCACACCCACAGTTCGAGTATAGTTTAACTGAATGCATTGAAACTCTGTTTTCAGATTCACCAGTTACAAGTGAAGTTGCATACAGAATTTTCCTTGACTACTCATTATAATAAATGTAGAGCATTTGGTTTCATGTGAAGCATTATATTAAGGACCCAAAGTACCAGGAATGTGGATATGAGGTACCTCATCTTCTTCAATGCACATTAAATCCACTCTAAAGCATTGCGTATTGTGTCTGATGACCATATAATAATGCACTTTTCATCAGTCAATCATTAAGCAAACGTGTAATAATCTGATCCAAGGACCCACACCTACAATTGAAGTATAATTTAACTTAACGCATTGAAATTCTGATTTTAGATTCACCAGTTAGTGGGAAAGTTGCATGCATTGTTTCACTCTGCTACTCATTACTATAGATGTAGCGCACTTTGTTTCATATGAAGCATTCCATTAGGGACCCAAAGTACCTGGAATGCAGATTTGAGGTATCTTATCTTCTTCAATGCACTTTAAAGCATTGAGTATTGTGTCTAATGATCACAAAAGTATGCACCATTCCGTAGTCAATCAATAAGTAAACGTGGAATAATTTGACCCAAGGACCCACACCCACAGTTCGAGTATAGTTTAACTGAATGCATTGAAACTCTGTTTTCAGATTCACCAGTTAGTGGTTAAGTTGCATGCAGTCATGACCCAAGGACCCACACCTGCAGTTCGAGTATAGTTCAACTGAATGCATTGAAACTCTGTTTTCAGATTCACCAGTTAGTGGTTAAGTTGCATGCAGAGTTTCACTTAACTACTTCTTACAATAGATGTAGAGCATTTCATTAGGGTCCCAAAGCACTTAGAAAGCGGATTTGATTCCTCATTGTTAATTCTTCATGTACCTTTTATGTGTAAACATGTTACTATTTTATCTGGAAGCTTGAGTGATTTATGTTTGAAATCCTATTATATATCCTATTATAATGCTGTTGTGATCAGAACCTGATTGCTATTGAATAGGTAATATCAAGGTGGGTGTTTTACTGATGTACATGATAGAAGTGGATTGAAGGCTATACAGCTGAGTCTTTATTTTACATTTTATGTGGTGCATTGCCAAGTAAAACTGCCTTTATCTTCTTCAATTTAAAGTTACATTGAAACCCTCAGTAAAATTACTGCATGCTCTTTCCATCTCTAATTGTCATTATTGCCTATTGACTATAATGACTGGTAATGGTAGATAGCTGGAAAGTGTATTTATGTGACAACTGTGTGACATCTCACGTACCGTTATGACCGGGTCTTCGAAACTTAACGCTCCACTTCGAGTTCGTGGCTTAACTAAATAATTATTATTATTCCACATTATGAAAAGAAAAGAGTACTACTCAGTAGCACGCAAAAAATGACGGAGAGCGCGCGTGCGCGGCGCGTGTGCACTTAGGGGAAAAGCGCACCTTAGGCGTGGGTCCTTAGGTCGGGTCCTACCGCGATTTTGCTCTACTATAATACCTCCTCGCAGGGGAGATCTGCGACAGTTGTAGCATATGAATGGTGTCTGGGTCAAGAAATATTGCGAGGATGGAGTAGAGCACACACAGTCAGCATGTCAGTTCTCCTACCAAGTCTACGCAGACCAGATGACTGCCAAAAGTGCTATTCAGCGTGAGCGGCGCTAGCTGACGGCCCAGATAGCGTCTACCCTACGCGAGGAACTACCCCCAGCTCTATCAAAGGCCATGGACCTTGCAAGTCAACGAGGTGGCTCAGTTGGCTAACCTCCTTACTCATCAAAGAACGTGGCTTCTGCCTTGGTCGATGCACTAGCATGCACTACGCTATGGTTGGGCCCCCACCAAGACCCCCACACACTCTGTCTGTGGAGCTGTTTTTGCAATTGAGCACCTACTGTCCTGTCCTCGTGGTTTTCCATCATTACGCCATAAATCATGAGATCGGAGAGGTGACCCAACTTTATTGTCTGAGGTATATATGTCCAAGTGGAGCTCGAATTGCAGGAGACCACCACAGTGACCATGTCTGGACCGAGTGCTAACACAACGGATGGAGCCAGTGGTTTCTGAGGAGGAAGGCGTGGGAGGACATTTTAGATGTCAGGGTGTTTAATCCATTAATTGAACTACAAGGGTTAACTTATACCTCTATTCCCCTGTACGTTATAGTTATATCATCCCTTAGATTGCTGTATCCAGATTTACAGACACAACTCACGAGGGCGCGAAGCGCCCGAGTGGGAGTGTCTGTAAATGGATACTGCACGATAAGAGGTATTATAACTGACTTATAGCCCACAAATGGCCACTAATGACTCCTATACAAGTGCATGTTTTTATAGTGGATGCACTCTAGCACATATACAGTCCCTACCGGCTCCTTTGATCTGCCCACGCAGTGTGCTATAAGTAATGATACATTTCCACATGCAAAGATTCAGGTTCCTTTATTTTATGAATTGAATAGGCTGGGCCTAAGGGATGAGCCTGCTCCGCAACCACAACATACTCTGCTTTCATCGCCGAAAAAACGGCTCCCACTGTAGGACTCGAACCTACGTTCAACCGTTGACCGGACGGAACGCATTACCACTCTGCCAAGTGGGAGGCCTGAGTGATTTACGGTTCAAATCCTATAGAGTATGCTGTGGTGATCGAAACAAGTCGATAACTTATAAGCGGCAGGATAGAAATAATTTGGGATTGAATAGGCTGGGCCTAAGGGATGAGCCTGCTCCGCAACCACAACATACTCTGCTTTCATCGCCGAAAAAACGGCTCCCACTGTAGGACTCGAACCTACGTTCAACCGTTGACCGGACGGAACGCATTACCACTCTGCCAAGTGGGAGGCCTGAGTGATTTACGGTTCAAATCCTATAGAGTATGCTGTGGTGATCGAAACAAGTCGATAACTTATAAGCGGCAGGATAGAAATAATTTGGGATTGAATAGGCTGGGCCTAAGGGATGAGCCTGCTCCGCAACCACAACATACTCTGCTTTCATCGCCGAAAAAACGGCTCCCACTGTAGGACTCGAACCTACGTTCAACCGTTGACCGGACGGAACGCATTACCACTCTGCCAAGTGGGAGGCCTGAGTGATTTACGGTTCAAATCCTATAGAGTATGCTGTGGTGATCGAAACAAGTCGATAACTTATAAGCGGCAGGATAGAAATAATTTGGGATTGAATAGGCTGGGCCTAAGGGATGAGCCTGCTCCGCAACCACAACATACTCTGCTTTCATCGCCGAAAAAACGGCTCCCACTGTAGGACTCGAACCTACGTTCAACCGTTGACCGGACGGAACGCATTACCACTCTGCCAAGTGGGAGGCCTGAGTGATTTACGGTTCAAATCCTATAGAGTATGCTGTGGTGATCGAAACAAGTCGATAACTTATAAGCGGCAGGATAGAAATAATTTGGGATTGAATAGGCTGGGCCTAAGGGATGAGCCTGCTCCGCAACCACAACATACTCTGCTTTCATCGCCGAAAAAACGGCTCCCACTGTAGGACTCGAACCTACGTTCAACCGTTGACCGGACGGAACGCATTACCACTCTGCCAAGTGGGAGGCCTGAGTGATTTACGGTTCAAATCCTATAGAGTATGCTGTGGTGATCGAAACAAGTCGATAACTTATAAGCGGCAGGATAGAAATAATTTGGGATTGAATAGGCTGGGCCTAAGGGATGAGCCTGCTCCGCAACCACAACATACTCTGCTTTCATCGCCGAAAAAACGGCTCCCACTGTAGGACTCGAACCTACGTTCAACCGTTGACCGGACGGAACGCATTACCACTCTGCCAAGTGGGAGGCCTGAGTGATTTACGGTTCAAATCCTATAGAGTATGCTGTGGTGATCGAAACAAGTCGATAACTTATAAGCGGCAGGATAGAAATAATTTGGGATTGAATAGGCTGGGCCTAAGGGATGAGCCTGCTCCGCAACCACAACATACTCTGCTTTCATCGCCGAAAAAACGGCTCCCACTGTAGGACTCGAACCTACGTTCAACCGTTGACCGGACGGAACGCATTACCACTCTGCCAAGTGGGAGGCCTGAGTGATTTACGGTTCAAATCCTATAGAGTATGCTGTGGTGATCGAAACAAGTCGATAACTTATAAGCGGCAGGATAGAAATAATTTGGGATTGAATAGGCTGGGCCTAAGGGATGAGCCTGCTCCGCAACCACAACATACTCTGCTTTCATCGCCGAAAAAACGGCTCCCACTGTAGGACTCGAACCTACGTTCAACCGTTGACCGGACGGAACGCATTACCACTCTGCCAAGTGGGAGGCCTGAGTGATTTACGGTTCAAATCCTATAGAGTATGCTGTGGTGATCGAAACAAGTCGATAACTTATAAGCGGCAGGATAGAAATAATTTGGGATTGAATAGGCTGGGCCTAAGGGATGAGCCTGCTCCGCAACCACAACATACTCTGCTTTCATCGCCGAAAAAACGGCTCCCACTGTAGGACTCGAACCTACGTTCAACCGTTGACCGGACGGAACGCATTACCACTCTGCCAAGTGGGAGGCCTGAGTGATTTACGGTTCAAATCCTATAGAGTATGCTGTGGTGATCGAAACAAGTCGATAACTTATAAGCGGCAGGATAGAAATAATTTGGGATTGAATAGGCTGGGCCTAAGGGATGAGCCTGCTCCGCAACCACAACATACTCTGCTTTCATCGCCGAAAAAACGGCTCCCACTGTAGGACTCGAACCTACGTTCAACCGTTGACCGGACGGAACGCATTACCACTCTGCCAAGTGGGAGGCCTGAGTGATTTACGGTTCAAATCCTATAGAGTATGCTGTGGTGATCGAAACAAGTCGATAACTTATAAGCGGCAGGATAGAAATAATTTGGGATTGAATAGGCTGGGCCTAAGGGATGAGCCTGCTCCGCAACCACAACATACTCTGCTTTCATCGCCGAAAAAACGGCTCCCACTGTAGGACTCGAACCTACGTTCAACCGTTGACCGGACGGAACGCATTACCACTCTGCCAAGTGGGAGGCCTGAGTGATTTACGGTTCAAATCCTATAGAGTATGCTGTGGTGATCGAAACAAGTCGATAACTTATAAGCGGCAGGATACCTATACTTCAAACATTCCTTTACCTTCAGATCATTAAAAGTGAAATCAACTTCAAATTGAAAGTGAAAATGACAAAAATCTTTATATATGGTTTTCAATGGGGATAGACCGTAGCAATCCTTATATACACATGTACTACAGTACTGTATGATTACTACAAAATAACACTCAAAACAATAAAAGGATTTAATGTCACCATTGTAAATCTACCTAGGTATTTTATTATGAAAAAAGTCAATATTTAAAAGTTTGCATATGTATCAAAGGAATCCAGAAATACAAGAACTGCTTCAAAAGTAATTTGATATTGCTCCTGCAGAGAGTGGGAGGGAGGAGAGAGAGGAGAGGGGGGGGGGGAGAAGGAGAGAGATAAAGAGAGGGGGGAGGGAGAGGGAGGGAGAGAGGGAGTGTTAATACCATATGATTAAATATAAGTTAGACGCCGGGTTGAGGGAACTACGCAATTTAGAAAGTCAAGGGCCGTATGTAGCATCCCGAGCATAACAAGAGCGCTACTAAGGGCCCGAGGCTTTCTAAATCACATAGTTCTCGACGAGTGTGTCTGACTATTTTAGACTACAGCGGAGAAAATGGATTGGACAATGACCATTCAAACTGCTAGCAACAAGCGTGCCAATAGATCCCGGTACTAGGGGGCAGCGGCCAACTATAGATCCCTCTAACGAGGTGACTATGAAAGATAGATCCTGCATTTCTCGCAACCTGACATGATTGGTCAATTTAAAGTTACCGTAGTCTAATGTCACTTAGCCACTCACCACAGTACGTACAGCTCCTGGTTTCTGTACCCTGAGAGCCTTCACCACCTGGAACACATCCACCACTCCCTCTGTCTTACACCTCTCAATGGTGGTGGCTATAGCACAGAACATGCCAGACCGACTCACAGTGTCACTGCAGGAAACACACACAGTGAATATTCTCTACCAGACACACAGCACATCTGGTACATAGTGTGCCATACCTGCAGTGAACTAAAATAGGATTGTTGCCAGTCCTCCTCTGTACCTTTCCAACCTCCGCAATCACATCAGTCACTGTCTTGAGGTTGCCACAGCTGCCATCAGGGGCCCAGTTAGTGATGTGGAACAGGCTCACCTGATGAGCCTCACCACTCTAGGAGGGTAGACATAGTCTCCAGTTCACTGCTTAGTACTGACAAAACCAGCTACCGTACCCTCGCTGCGCATGCGGGCCAAGAGTAATTAGAGGGACTTACCTTGGCATTCAACACTCCAAAAGACCTCAAACAGAACCCTTGGAACATTTCCTCCCCTAGTATCTCCACTGTGAACTCTCCACAGGTCTGTGTGCCACTGCTGGGCCAGTACTGGTAGCACACCTCCTGTAGAGAGAGACACACAATCACATCTGCACACACCAACACAGCTAGTCTCTCCACCTTCCTAATCTCCATCAGTTGACACAACATGACAATCACTCCACACTTCCTGTCATGGACCACCTTCCAGAAATCTCTGGCAGTGGATTCCATGGGATTCTGGGCTATGATGAAGGCCCTCTGCTGCTTGTAGCCCTGCAATGAAGGTATCAAGTACCATTGTCACAATTCCACACACTCTCAATGTGTAATATAGGGACTTACATGAGCAGAACTGGCATTGATGTAGTCAGGTGTCTCTCCTTTCAGCACAACTCGCCACTTGTCAACTACACAACACAGAGAAATGGACTAAAAATAACCATTTATGTATATTTTGAGAATGATCTCACCTGGTAGAAAGTCCATGGAGCGATTCTTCTCGTGATATTTTCTAGCTGCAGCACATTTGGCATCGCTGGGGTTAGGGCTCACCTGATCCAGGACCTAACATACATTGCAATGTATGAAGGGAGTGTAAGGGTGGTAGTGATGAGTTGACTAACTGCAAACTGGAGTTCCAGCTCTGTCTTGCCCGACTGATTCTTCTTCTGCATCTTGTTGAGTTTGGCCCTCAGATTGCCTGAGTCAATTTGAGTGTCACCACAGGTGACAGCCTCGAGGATGGCATCATGGATGAACACATACTGGTCCTGTATGGGGCACCACAATACAACACACATACTGGTCCCGTATGGGGCACCACAATACCACCCACGTACTGGTCCTGTATGGGGCACCACAATACAACACACATACTGGTCCCGTATGGGGCACCACAATACCACCCACGTACTGGTCCTGTATGGGGCACCACAATACAACACACATACTGGTCCTGTATGGGGCACCACAATACCACACACGTACTGGTCCTGTATGGGGCACCACAATACAACACACATACTGGTCCTGTATGGGGCACCACAATACCACACACGTACTGGTCCTGTATGGGGCACCACAATACCACACACGTACTGGTCCTGTATGGGGCACCACAATACCACACACATACTGGTCCTGTATGGGGCACCACAATACCACACACGTACTGGTCCTGTATGGGGCACCACAATACAACACACATACTGGTCCTGTATGGGGCACCACAATACCACACACGTACTGGTCCTGTATGGGGCACCACAATACAACACACATACTGGTCCTGTATGGGACACCACAATACCACACACATACTAGTCCTGTATGGGGCACCACAATACCACACACATACTGGTCCTGTATGGGACACCACAATACCACACACATACTGGTCCTGTATGGGACACCACAATACCACACACATACTGGTCCTGTATGGGGCACCACAATACCACACACATACTGGTCCTGTATGGGGCACCACAATACAACACACATACTGGTCCTGTATGGGACACCACAATACAACACACATACTGGTCCTGTATGGGACACCACAATACCACACACATACTGGTCCTGTATGGGACACCACAATACCACACACATACTGGTCCTGTATGGGACACCACAATACCACACACATACTGGTCCTGTATGGGACACCACAGTACCACACACATACTGGTCCTGTATGGGACACCACAATACCACACACGTACTGGTCCTGTATGGGACACCACAATACCACACACGTACTGGTCCTGTATGGGACACCACAATACAACACACATACTGGTCCTGTATGGGACACCACAATACCACACACATACTGGTCCTGTATGGGACACCACAATACCACACACATACTGGTCCTGTATGGGACACCACAATACCACACACGTACTGGTCCTGTATGGGACACCACAATACAACACACATACTGGTCCTGTATGGGACACCACAATACCACACACATACTGGTCCTGTATGGGACACCACATAGGCTGCTAAAGTGGAGATAGAAGCATTAGCTATTGTTGGAGATCTAGAAGATATGTGAACCATAGAAATATCATGATACTGATATCACAAGGTAAAAAACATCAGACATATTCGGAATGTGTCATCGATGTTTTATTACCTTGTGACATTCCCCAGGCTAACCCTTGCTGTACACTGCAAAAACATGATGGTTATTTTAACACAAAATGTTGTTACCTCAGTTGCAAGTGTAGTCTCTCCTTCATGATAATGGGTGTTGAACAAAGATGTATAGTTATCTCAGTTGTGTGTTTTGTCAGTCTTGTATCTTCAGAGAGAATGCTGTGTACAATGGCTGACATTCAATTTGGAATGTAGCAACAGCACATGTAATCATTCAACCTGTAAATTTTCATCACCATAATTTACTGGCTGAGTGATTATATAATTGGACCTCGCATGTTTTCCATAGACCCTAACATGACATCCATGCACCTTGTTGGCTCTCCTCTAAATACTTGTTCAACAGCCATTAAATTGTCAATTACATGATTGAGTGACTACACATGCAACTGAGGTAACAACATTTTGTGTTAAAATAACTATCTTGTTTTTGCAGTGTACATGTGCGCAGAGGGTACATTCATGTCTTAGACGAAAGTCTTAAATGTCCGGATACTGCCTCTATGCTTGTTAAGAGTGAGAAACAGCATCTTAGACTCTGACATATATGTCCAGCCTAATCACCTCTGCATTGCACCACGACTCTGCCCACCTTACAGCTACGGTGGCTGCACAGATCTCTTGGAACAAATTATGAGACATAGCTCTGGATACAGGCACCCATGGTCCTCTCAACTGCAGACTATATTTTATGCCATCTCTCCCGACATAGATATTCCTGCTCCCTGTGCAACTTACCTGTAAACCAAGGCACCACATGGTTGGCCCATCTCTGCTCTTATCATTCTGTCACATTAAGATCAATCCAGCTCTCTGTATACGTACCTTATTTTCTTTCTCTGTGTATATGCTCTCTGAGACAATAATAATACCTTTGAACCTTTAATAAAACCACATCCTTGTATTGTGAGTGCGGAAAGACATGACTGTTTGCGCATGCGTACAAAAATCGGCTGCGCGCGCGCAGTGACAATATATCCGGTGCTGGCGTTGCGCGGGAATTAACTAAACTCTGATTTGCACAATGTACTGGTCAATCGTCGGTGAGGTCTGTTAACTATTGTGTGGGCATTAATATAAGAAAATCTGGCAGCTCGCTTCTTACTGGTAAGTTAACATTGAGAGAAAGATCCACAGCAAGAATGCCTTTTACTGGAAAGAGGCGGTTAGTCTGCAGTGGATGTTACTGTAGCTAGAGGCACCGCTCTTAATTTTTTAAAATAAGATGCAAAAGATTGCTAAGCTCAGCTACTTACGCATGAAGCAAAGAAGAATGAATGTCAACAGCCTAGACTCCTAGTAGTACAAGTGAGTGTGAATGGGGCATGCAAATGTGCCAAGGACACTAGCAATGCCACTAGATAATGCATCCTTTAGATAACTATATCATATACTTTAGCCGTACATATATAGGTCATTTCAGTTTCAATAAGGCATTGGATTGACTACAGAGTATAGGGACTCTAATGTGGTGAATGTATTCATATGGGAAGGTATGTAATGCACTATATCACAGCAAAAATTGATTGCTATTTTAAACATAATTATGGTTACCTCAGTTGCATGTTTACAGATATTGTTCTTTATAGTTCCACTAGAACGTCTAGATGTGTCTAAATGTCTGTGTGGGATTTCCACTAAGGAATTATTGCAATGTGTATTCCTCATCATTTCTAATTGTTTATGGAACTTAGCCATTACAACTGTTATACCTACTTTATCTGGGTGGTGGTTAGACAGACTGTTTATATATATAGTAGTGACTACATCATTCATTTGTGATGAGTTGATAAGATATTGCAATGGTTTCCTGTACATCTACCTCTACCAGAGGCGGCGGCAGCAGTTCGGTGTTGGGGGGGCTCTACGTACGTATTACATATATACGTCGCGCGCGCGATACGTAGTAGTAGCGCGCGCGTTTAGATACGCATCGAGTGCACGCAGCTGTAGCAACACACGTTCCGTCGTCATAGTTCCTATATATTGGGGGGACGAGGCCCCCCTACTGATCATGAAATAGTTGGGGGGGGCAACCTGTCAAGAGTCTACCGTTGAACGCGCTGCGCCTACAGCTGAGATAGATGAAACATTTTTGGTCTTATCAAAAGTGGGGCGGCCATGGCCCCCCCCCCCCCCCCCCCCAGCCGCTACGGCTCCCGGACCGACGCCCTTGCACTGAAATTTTATAACCATCTGTAGTTACATAATATTATAGACATTGGATTGACTATTAATATAGAATGGGTGGTAGAGGACCTGTTTATTACATCAACTAGATTCTGATCATCTTGTGCTATTTATATATACGAAGGGCCATTTATAGTATCTAGATCTATAGCTCTGGCCGCTTCTAGCTTTATCATTACGATATTAGGCTCGATCTCATGTCTGAAGGCGCGCGCACCATCGCAGGGTATGCTATATATATACATATATATACTGGTAATCAATTATGCATTACCTCATAGAACATCTGACCAATGAGACCAATGAGATAAGACCTATTCCGGTGTGCCATGTATATAAGGCCGTTATTAGCTACATGCTGCATAATTGTTCTGCACCCGCGGCAAACTTTCTTCAGTAAGGCGGATAAAGAGCGAGTTATGTTACCCAAAGCTGCCGTCATATGCGTCTTGTTGGCTCTCTTCTCAGCAGGGTCACAGGGCAACAAGGAGGCTAATGTAGGCAACCATCTGATTCACCGAGCTGGTCATAAAGAACGGGTTCTACCGTTCGTCGGTCAACCAAGAGTTTCTCCTAAAAACTCGGATCCGGAGACGGCTTGTTTACCAGACAGTGACGAGTACTATCGCAGACAGAGTCTTCTGGCGTGTGATGAAAAGTACATTCGAGCAGTATTCGATGAGATTGAAACCAGTAATTGCACTAACGTGTACTACAACGACACCGCATTGTTTTATGAATGTGGCACTAATGACAACGGAGCTGTGTGCGCAGGTATAGATGATGACATATACTACGACTTTCATGATCAATGTTACAGATCGTTTTATACAAGTGAGTGCAGCAGTGAATGCCGAACCACGCTCCGTCTGCTTTCTAATAGTGCCGGCTGCTGCATTCATGATGACTACGATTTAAGAATGCCATCAGTGTGGATGAACTGTGACATAGAACAGCCAGAAGTATGTGCTGATGCTCCCAATACTGCAGATATTTTGGCCAAAAATCGTAATGTAGATCCCTGCACCGATAAATGCAGTCTAAGACAGCTTCTTTACGTGTTTTGTAAGAACCTTGGTGAAGAGTATGAAAAGCTAGACAGGGAATGTGGCGTGGAAAATACAATCTGTGGATTTCATAATGGAGAATTTTGCTTTACAATGGACTTCCCAGATTCATACTTTGAAAACCTTCTTGATGAATGTTATAATAAAAGTGATGATGTGTGCTCTAACAACTGCAAAAGTGTTTTGGGAGAATTTATTGACACAGTTGGTTGTTGTTTTAACTATTTCAATAGCTCGTACTTTTACTACATCAATTACCCAGGACTACCATCTGATCTACTGTCTGCTTGTGGTATAGAAGTCCCAGATACCTGCAACAGTTTCAACAGTAGGGCTGTTCCTGACGACTTTCTAGAATGTGTTGGTCGCACCATTAACACTAGTGGAGCAGCTCTTCAATCAGGAGTCTACAGCATTGGGCTTATCATAATTGGTTTAATTGGTACTTACGTATACTAGAGTATTTGAATATTGTCTAACAAACTAGTGTAGTAGTGTAGCTGATGTAGTAACAAACTATAGTGTAGTAGTGTAGCTAGCTTGATGCATGTATGTAGGTAGCCAAACATGTTCTAAATGATGTCAATATGGGTATCAAAGGTTAATGTAATGTTGCTGCATTTGTTCATCCTCACAGCAAAAAAAAAAGTATGGTTATAGGTATGTCTACATAGTATGGGTGTGAAGGATATGTAGGATGTCTAGTAAGTAATGGTGCAATAACTAAGTTAGTAACTGTATGCATGACCAAGTATAAAGTATTTGTATGTCCCGGCCCATTAATTACAGTTAGTAGTGGCTGGGGTTAACTCAATCAATCATCATTTCATAGATGATTTGAAATGATGATTGCAACAATTCCTTAGTGGAAACCCTACACAGTGAGTTCAGTGGCGGATCCAGGCCGTTTCCGAGGTTTCCATTGAAACTCCCTTTTGTTTGCTTATTAAAATAGCTCCGCGCGCGTTGAACGCTAGTGGCTAGGGCTAAGGCTAGGGGCTAGGGCTAAGTCTAGGGACTAGGACTGAGGCGAGGGACTACGGCTAGGGCTAAGGCTAGGGGCTAGGGCTAAGGCTAGGGGCTAGGGCTAAGGCTAGGGGCTAGGGCTAAGGCTAGGGGCTAGGGCTGAGGCTAGGACTAGATATATACGGCACCGTGGGGCGCGGAACATCATTTCTGCCCTAGCCCTAGCTTCTAGCCTTACCTAATACCTTCGGAGAGCTGCCGAAGTCATTTACGCGTTGGGTCCATACAGCACATGCAGTTGGAGCAATACAAACTGACTCCTACCCGTACACACGTGTGCACACAAACACTAGTCTACTCCCCGCATGTTCGTGGGAATTACGCAATGTTATGATATTGAGGTTAATTTTGACATTCCTATGGAACAAGTGGCGTATAGGCAATTCACCAGGCCTTCTCCTCCCCCCGCGAGAAGGCGTGGCTCCGCGAGGCTAGGAACTACTGTACCTACGTACGTACCCACTTCGATCTAATGTTAAGTACATAATCGTATATGCTACGAGGATTGCTCTAGTAACCAATGATTTGTAAGATCCACTGTTACATATACTATAAATAGTCATGTAGATCTATACAGTGGATTCAAAATTGGGTAGATCTATTCCGTACGGCATAGCGTGCGTGGTATTTACTTGCACCATATGCATCATGTATATTCTACCAGTGTTCAGTTAACATGAAGATAATAAAAAGCTAGCCTCTGTTCCCCCGAGAGCGTTTTAACGCGCTGATTGTGCGTGGGAGGAGAACAATGCAATCAGCGCGTGATGTAAACGCTCGCGGAGAAGACCTGGAACCACGGATTATAGAGCACGGTGGAGAGTAAGGAAATATGCATGTTGCAACTGCATGTTGCAAAAGGGAAAAAATAAACTTCCGAACATATATAGCAGGTGTATATCTGAAAATATACACCTGATTGGACATGGTTTATACTATGTTGAATACTGATAAGGCATATATGCAATATTTCATATTGCAGGAGTGCTGCAATTTTCTGTAAGTAGTAGGATGTAGTGAACTGATGCAGGTATGGGATGAAACAAAGGCAACAAATAACTTTGTAAATTGATTTTGTAGTGATATAGTTGGTTGAGTGAGTCCAATTAGTTAATTCAGCTGTGTACAGAACCCTCATGGGGTGTGCCCATGCTACACACAAATGTTTCCTCTTCTGCTTGCCTAGCATTTTGCTATAATTTATGGTTCCAGTGATCCGGCAGAGCAGGCGAGAAGTACTGTAGACAGCTGGATCCTCATTCAGAAAAGGTGTATACTTACAGTGCATGGAAGCTGTGTAATATAGACAACTTTTGAACATACAAAAGTATATATCAATATCAAGGATCAGTTGTTTTAACCAATACTAGCAACAGGTGTGGTTACCTCAGTTGCAACATGCATATTCCCTTATGATAACTACTACCTCTCATGAGATGTGTAGGATATCCCTTAAGGAATTGCCTCTGTATATACTTCAAGAGACAGTAAGTCTCCTTGTTATAGTAGGGGAAATCACATACATAGCCTCACTGTTACAGTACTGTAAATGCTGTATTAAAATGTCTTGGTGGAGTAACCTATATACACTACATTCCTCCGTAGTATTTATCATGCACGATTTATCATCCCTTGGGAACACTTCTGAGATACCCCATCACAGTTAAGTTGTCAAAACAAATTTTTCAGCACTGCAAAAAATGAATGCACTAAAGTGCAGAACCCTCGGCATCCGCGCGTGCGCGAATCTAATAATAACACGCGTGCGCAGGCACGTGCGATTGAAACTCAAGGTTGGCTCTGTACACTGGAAGCGCTATAGCTTTGACCGGAGCAGTACGCATGCTTGATCTCCCTCATACAGTAACCGCTGGTGCTTCGCTGTACACCGAACAGGAATACCTGATCGCGTGTAAGCTATTAATTCGTTGCTACTCAACAACACAAACCTTGGTTGTCAAATTAGTGTTTGTATTTCTTTAACACTTTATTTTAATACACAAAACCTTTGTTTTCATTCTCGGCAATGCTTTAACACTTCATTTTCAACACAAAAACTAATAATCTGAAAAGTGAGTTGCTCACTTGTAATTCTTGACCTAATTTGTTGCCACTTCATTTTCAATATATGCACAAATCTTGCAATTGGTTGTCAAAATGAATGGATTGGTTGTCAGATCCTTACTAGTTAGCACTTCACTTTTCATACATACCATGCAGGAATGGTTGGGAAAAAATATTGCTATCCATGATAGCCACAGAGTGGTTGCAATGACCCTTATTTTTTGCAGTGCTCCAAAATTTGTTTTGACAACTGTGAAGGGGTATCTCAGAAGTGTTCCCAAGGGATGATAAATCGTGCATGATAAATGCTATGGAGGTATGTAGGGTATATAGGTTACTCCACCAAGACGTTTTAATACAGCATTTACAGTACAGTGAGGCTATGTATGTGATTTCCCCTACTATCACAAGGAGACTTACTGTCTCTTGAAGTATTCCATTAGGGATATCCTACACATCTCATGAGAGGTAGTAGTTATCATAAGGGAATATGCATGTTGCAACTGAGTTCACCACACCTAGGTGTGGTTAACTCAGTTGCAACATGCATATTAGCAACAGGCCTGTTGCTAGTAATTGGTTAAAACAACTGATCTTTGCAATGATATTGATATAATTATAATCATGCAGGTAACTTTTTTATGTTCGAAGGTTGTCTGTATTACAAAGCTTCCACTGTAAGTATACACCTTTTCTGAATGAGGATCCAGCTGCCTCCAGTACTTATTGCCTGCTCTGCTGGATCACTGCAGCTGGAACCAAAGACCAAAATGCTGACCTGGGCGAGCAGAAGAGGGAATGCAGGCACGCCCCACGTAGGTTCTGTACACAGTTTATACGTGGGGGAGAGTTGGTTGGTCCAATATAGAACCACGCCAGCTGAATTATCTAATTGGGCTCACCCATGGCCAACCAATTATATCACTACAAAATCAATTTACAAAATTGTTTGTTGCCTGTGTTTCATCCCATACTTGTATCAGTTCACTACATCCTACTACTTACAGAAAATTGCAGCACTCCTGCAATGATCAGCCTAAACCACACTGTACTTTAGGAAGCTTGATGTGGCTTCAAGTATCATCACTTGTTCTGTGCACATCGAGTACATGTGCATGCATAGTAGCTCTGTGCATGTGGTTTTGGCCCTATTGTGCAGTGTTGCAAGAGTACTGAAATCTAGATCTGCTGTATATACTATTACTACGATCTTCTATATACTCCCTTCAATATATATAGTCATTGTTTATGTAGTACATAGTTGTAGTATGAGTATTAATGATGCAGAAACTCAGGCAAAAAACAATTTTTACATATACTATATTGGTAACGGCAGGTTATATAGTAGTTCCAGAGTGCAGACAGGCTTACAAGGCTCATACATGCCTGTCCGGGCTCTGCAGCTAATTTGGTGGAAGTTAACCACAGTTATCATAGTCATCACGATAATGAAGCAACTATAATGTCTTTGAGATCATTTATATTGAGATCAGATATTGGTCCCTCTCATTGTGGTTGGTATTAATTGGTCTAGGGTGAACAATAGACTTTATACATGCCTGCTAGTAAGTAGGTTGCCTAGTAACGTCAACCAATATGAAATATTGCATATGCCACTACCGCCGGAAGAGGTTGACACATGGGGAGGCTCATTAATATTCATTAAGTTAGGTGTACTATTTTAATGATGATAAGTTTATAATGGAGATAACTAGGTTCGTTGTTGGCGAACGGAGTGAGCCGACCTTGTCGCCAATTTGTCCGTGCACGTAAAATTAGAATCGCGTATAACATTACGGTATGTACGCGGCGAGTAGGTCCGCTCGCCAATATTATTACTGTGCGACGAACGAGACAAACAGAGACGTTACAGTACATGCTGTTAATAAATAACTCATTATACATACAATGACTCATATCTAGCTATTTACATGGCAACAAAGTCGCATGCAGTGGCTCGTTGCCGATTTAATTAATTTTTGGTGGAGGCGTGGCTCAGAAATGGTGGGGCGGCCTTAGCCGCCCCTGCCGCCCCGGCTCCGGCGGCCCTGGCGCCTTATCAGTATTCAACATAGTATAAACCATGTCCAATCAGGTGTATATTTTCAGATATACACCTGCTATATATGTTCGGAAGTTTATTTTTTCCCTTTTGCAACATGCAGTTGCAACATGCATATTTCCTTACTCCACCGTGCTCTATAATCCATGGTTCCAGGTCTTCTCCGCGAGCGTTTACATCACGCGCTGATTGCATTGTTCTCCTCCCACGCACAATCAGCGCGCGTTAAAACGCTCTCGGGGGAACCGTGGCTAGCTTTTTATTATCTTCATGTTAACACTGGTAGAATATACATGATGCATATGGTGCAAGTGAATACCACGCACGCTATGCCGTACTGAATAGATCTACGCAATTTTGAATCCACTGTATAGATCTACATGACTACTTATAGTACAGTGGAACCTCCCATAACGGACCCTCCGAGAAGCGGACACCCACGCTACAACGGACACTTGCCGTGTTACGGATTAAAACTACCATAGCTGTAATACATTAGCAACCTCCGAGAAGCGGACGCTTCCCGATTCCGGACAGCGGACAAAATCTTTGCGCCGAACGGCGCTCCACCGTGCATTTTTGCCTCTAAATAGCGGACACCCGGAAGCCACTCCCCTAAAATTGCAAAGTTGCGCTTGCGCAGTACAGCGCTATGTACGAGCGCAACGTCAGTAAATTCTTGTGTATACAGCGAAACCTCACACGCGTTACAAGGAAGCAGTACTTGCTTTAGAAAATGTACGTGTACAAGTTTCTTGCATTCAAAGGACATGGAAAAAGTATGTATTGGTCAGACATTGCCAATGTTACACATCAAACTTTACTTGACTATTTTACACAATAACTCATGTACAAACTTCACTACATTACTTATATTCCACCCCAAGTTATAAAATCAAAATATTTCATGAACTTCCGAGATAAGGACAACCTCCGAAGAAAGGACAAAAGTGCCGTTCCCAAAGTGTCCTTTCTTCGGAGGTTCCACTGTATATGTAACAGTGGATCTTACAAATCATTGGTTACTAGAGCAATCCTCGTAGCATATACGATTATGTACTTAACATTAGATCGAAGTGGGTACGTATGTAGGTACAGTAGTTCCTAGCCTCGCGGAGCCACGCCTTCTCGCGGGGGGAGGAGAAGGCCTGGTGAATTGCCTATACGCCACTTGTTCCATAGGAATGTCAAAATTAACCTCAATATCATAACATTGCGTAATTCCCACGAACATGCGGGGAGTAGACTAGTGTTTGTGTGCACACGTGTGTACGGGTAGGAGTCGGTTTGTATTGCTCCAACTGCATGTACTGTACGGACCCAACGCGTAAATGACTTCGGCAGCTCTCCGAAGGTATTAGGTAAGGCTAGAAGCTAGGGCTAGGGCAGAAATGATGTTCCACGCCCCACGGTGCCGTATATATCTAGTCCTAGCCTCAGCCCTAGCCCCTAGCCTTAGCCCTAGCCTCTAGCCTTAGCCCTAGCCCCTAGCCTTAGCCCTAGCCCCTAGCCTTAGCCCTAGCCGTAGTCCCTCGCCTCAGCCCTAGTCCCTAGACTTAGCCCTAGCCCCTAGCCTTAGCCCTAGCCACTAGCTTCTAGCCTTACCTTCGGAGAGGTTCCGTAGTCATTTACGCGTTGGGTCCGTACAGTACAGTTGATCCCTGGCTGCACTGACTGCATCTTGGATCTGTTGCACACACGGGTCAACAAAAAAGCGTAGGCGGCGTATACATGACGCGTAATCCTGCAATCTGATTGGTTTGCAGGAATTCCTGCAACCAGAACAAGTGGCGTATAGGCAATTCACCAGGCCTTCTCCTCCCCCCGCGAGAAGGCGTGGCTCCGCGAGGCTAAGTAGTTCCTTTGTGCGCGCGCGCGTACGGAGCGTTCAACGCGCGCGCGGAGCTATATTAATAAGCAAACAAAAGGGAGTTTCAATGGAAACCTCGGAAACGGCCTGGATCCGCCACTGAACTCACTGTGTAGGGTTTCCACTAAGGAATTGTTGCAATCATCATTTCAAATCATCTATGAAATGATGATTGATTGAGTTAACCCCAGCCACTACTAACTGTAATTAATGGGCCGGGACATACAATGCATCAAGCTAGCCACACTACTACACTATAGTTTGTTACTACATCAGCTACACTACTACACTAGTTTGTTAGACAATATTTAAATACTCTAGTATATGTAAGTACCAATTAAACCAATTATGATAAGCCCAATGCTGTAGACTCCTGATTGAAGAGCTGCTCCACTAGTGTTAATGGTGCGACCAGCACATTCCAGAAAGTCATCAGGAACAGTCCTACTGTTGAAACTGTTGCAGGTATCAGGGACTTCCATATCACAAGCAGAAAATAGATCAGATGATAGTCCTGGGTAATCGATATCGTAAAAGTACGAGTTATTGAAATAGTTAAAACAACAACCAACTGTGTCAATAAATTCTCCCAAAACACTTCTGCAGTTGTTAGAGCACACATCATCACTTTTATTATAACATTGATCAAAAAGTTTTTCAAAGTATGAATCTGGGAAGTCCATTGTAATGCAAAATTCTCCATTATGAAATCCACAGATTGTATTTTCCATGCCACATTCCCTGTCTAGATTCTCATACTCTTCATCAAGGTTCTTACAAAACACGTAATAAATCTGTCTTTGACGGCATTTATCGGTGCAGGGGCCTACATTACGATTTTTGGCCAAAACATCTGCAGTATTTGGAGTGTCGGCACATACTTCTGGTTGTTCTATGTCACAGTTCATCCACACTGATGGCATTCTTAAATCGTAGTCATCATGAATGCAGCAGCCAGCACTATCAGAAAGCTGACGGAGGTCCGTTTGACATTTACTGCTGCACTCACTTGTATCAAACGATGTGACATTGATCATAAAAGTCGTAGTATATGTTATCATCTATACCTGCACACTCATCTCCGTTGTCATTAGTGCCACATCCAGAAAACAATGCGGTGTTGTTGTAGTAGTCGTTAGTGCAATTACTGGTTTCAATCTCATTGAACACTGCTCGAATGTACTTTTCATCACACAGCAGGAGGTCCAGTCTGCGATAGTACTCGTCACTGTCAGGCAAACAAGCCGTCTCCGAGTTTTTAGGAGAAACTCTTGGTTGACCGACGAACCGTAGAACCCGTTCTTTATGAGCAGCTCGGTGATTGTTGCCTACATTAGCCTCCTTGTTGCCCTGTGACCCTGCCGAGAAGAGAGCCAACAAGGCGCATACGACGACAGTTTTTGGTAGCATAACTCGCTCTTTATCAGCCTTACTGAAGACAGTTTGCAGTAGGTACAGATCAATTATGCAGCACATAGCTAATAACGGCCTTATATACATGGTAGGTCTCATCTCATTGGTCAGATATTCTATGAGGTAATGCATAATTGTATAGCATACTATGCGATGGCGCGCGCGCGCCTTCAGACATGAGATCGAGCCGTTATCATAATGATAAAGCTAGAAGCGGCCAGAGCTATAGACCTAGATACTATAAATCGCCCTTCATATATATAAATAGCACAAAATGATCAGAATCTGGTTGAGGTAATAAACAGGTCCTCTACCACCCATTCTATATTAATAGTCAATCCAATGTCTATAATATTATGTATAAGCATATTAATATTGGAATTTTCACTTGATTTTCACGCTATAAGTCTTGAACGAAGCATATTAAATGCCTTGTTAAAGACTTTCGGAGATAATATTACTTTTCGACCTCCGCCAGCCGCTGAGAAGGTTAGCGAATAATCGCATGAATATTTGTCTTGCTGGTGTACCATACATTTCTTACCATATGCATATACAACTGAGATAACCATTAGAGTGGGTGGTAAGGGTAGTGTATATTAATCTTGGGCTAATGCACAAGAGAATCATTGCAATATCTTATCATCTCATCACATGAAAAAAACATATCTGGTGGGGCCAGACAAGCTATATAAGCGATCCACAGTGCTGCTTTGAGATTATTAGCAGGGAATACGCAACAGCTTGTCTAAGCGCACCACCGGTTTATATACACAAGGTGCACAAGAACACTTAGTTAATATATAATAACACTAAATTTCACATATATTTTAGCAGTACGTGCGCAGAACGCACTGCAAAAAAATTACCCGGGGTTGATCGACGTCAAGCACCGCCTCCTCCCCATCTTTCCGCGTCTGTCGTTTCCACCACCCTTTTTGCGCTCTCGAGGTCGACTACAAACCCGAAGCACCCCTCGTACTACATGGGAAATATCGCCCAATATTTCCCATGTAGTACTCGCTAGCTCGCGCCGGTGCTTTAACTAGTACATGTGACTGGTCAGTGGCGTAACTATATATGGTAGAGCCTGGTAGGGCCTGTGCCCTACCAAACATTCTTGCGCGATGAGCCGCCGCGCGCGCGTGGTATGTATTAAGTACTAGTTAAATGCTACGCATTGTTGACGAGCGGAGAGTGCGCACGCAAAATTAGAAACACGTATAACCTTACGGTATGTGCAGTGACCGTCACATATATATAGAGACATACAGTTGTAGAAACAAGAAATAAGCTGGGTACTGATTCATTTGCTGCCTTTATTGATTTCCGAAAAGCCTATGATTCAGCACATTCTTCTATGGAAAAAACTTCAAATGTATGGTGTCCCATGGGAGTTGTTGAAATTGCTGCAGTGTATGTACAGTGAAGTTACCAGTTCTATTAGAATTAATGAATATCATACAAGGCCTTTTACTATAACTCGTAGGCTACGTCAGGGTTGTGTTCTCTCACCAACATTATTTAATATCTTTATCAATGACCTACCAGACAAGTTGAAAGGTAGTGGCAAGGGTATCGTTTTTGGAGATTTGTTATTGAGTAATCTGCTGTATGCAGATGATCTAGTTCTGTTAGCAGAGAATGCAGAAGACCTTCAGGTGTTATTAAGGTCATTGCAAGAATGGTGTCAGATATGGGATGTATCTATTAATCCTACGAAATCAGCAATTATTCACTTTAGGCCTAAATCACATTGTAAATCAACACAAGTGTTTTCTTTAAGTGGTGAAATTTTACCAGTTGTGAGTGAGTATAAATACTTAGGAGTTACACTTGATGAATTTCTTACTTTTCTTCCAGCAGCATCAAATCGAATAGATCTGGCTACAAAAGCCTTTTGGTCCCTTCAAAGTGCAATTATAGACTTACCTGGAGATGTGTTTAAAAAGCTGTTTGACTCACTGGTAGCACCAGTTTTGGATTATGGGGCTCTTTTCTGGTCTCACCATATTTCAGGTACTTTATTAGAAAGAGTTCAACAAAAAGCATGCATACAGATGTTTCCTAGGCACTAGGAGGAAACACCCTCTGGCTGCAGCAGCTGGTGATATGTGATGCCGGAATGCCAACAGCATGTAGGCATTGTATACAATGTATTCTATTTTGGATTACAATAATGAAAAAAGAGGAAACTAGAATGAGTAGAAAAGTGTTTCTGATTGCAAAAGAATATGCTGAAGTGAAAAGAATTAAGAACTGGGCCCAACAGGTGAAATCAATTCTTGCCAGTTGCAATCTTATGTGTTGGCGGGATAAGAATGCTTCTACTGATCTTACCATCTGAGAGTGTAAAGAAGTGTTGTCTAGTATATATATTTTATAGAATGGAGAAAGTACAATGCGAAAAAGAAGTGTTGAGTAAGGCGAAGTTGCGAACATACCATTTGTTTAAAAGAGAGTTTATAACTGAGCAGTACACAAATACTGTACTTTGTAGAGCTCACAGATCTTTGTTAGCAAAACTAAGGGGTGGCTCAGCTCCTTTAGAGATTGAGAGAGGAAGATACATTGGTATACCAGCTGACCGAAGGGTATGCAAACTATGCAGTGATGAGTGGAAGATGAGATTCATTTTTCAGTAAAGTGTATTGCTTTGGATCAGTCTCTTCAGCCATATGAGAAGACTTTGCCCAACTTTCGATGAAAGGGATGATCAATGCAAGTTTATAAGTGTAATCACGGAGGCAAACAGTTCACGTAACATTGCTAAGTGCTTGTTTAATATGTTTGTAAAAAGAAATAGCTTACTTTCTGTTTGATATATTGTCGTTGTTATTGTCTGTCTTGTTGTCTAGCTAGTATATAGCAACGGTAGTAAGTCACTGGTGTTGGCTTGTGTATTGTACACTTGTTGCTATAGATATATTATTATTATTATTATAGAAAAATCGGCCCGTTGAACGACTAGGAGGGCTTGCTACGCTCGCCAATTAAGCACAAGGCGCTCGTGTCCTTTTAGCCTGCTGCCGGGAGCTGGCAGGACACAAAATCAGCCAGTCATGTCATTGCCCCACGATCGCTGTAAATACTTTGCAGCGGATCGCTGCGCATGCGCAGACGGCCGGACCAATAAATATGCTTCCGCCGGGCCCGCCCTGTTTGCCGTGACGTGCCCTACCATTAAGCATTCCCTGCCTACGCCACTGGACTGGTGGTTTTGAATTAGGGGCCTTGCCCAGTTTATTGCCCTAGGCGCGGCAGACACTACGTGGGTAATGATGTGGTGGATGAATCTCATTAATTTTGAAACAGCTGAACCACTATAGTGTTCTGGTGCGCCTTGCGTATATAAACCGGTGGTGCGCTTAGAGAAGCTGTTGCGTATTCCCTGCTAATAAGCTCACTGTGTATCGCTTATATAGCTTGTCCGGCCCCACCAGATATGCTTTTTTCATGTGATGAGATGATAAGATATTGCAATGATTCTCTTGTGCATCAGCCCAAGATTAATATACACTACCCCTACCACCCACTCTAATGATTATCTCAGTTGTATATGCATATGGTAAGAAATGTATATGGTACACCAGCAAGACAAATATTCATGCGATTTTTCGCTAACCTTCTCAGCGGCTGGCGGATCAAGGTGGAAAATTATTATCTCCGAAAGTCTTTAACAAAGCATTATGCTTCGTTCAAGACTTATAGTGTGAAAATCAAGTGAAAATTACAATATTAATATGCTAATTAGCGTTGGTTTACCTCGACCAGAAGTTATATGAAGGGCGATTTATATGGGATCTACTTAGCTCTTGCCGCTGCCAGTTTATCATAACGGCTCGATCTCATGTCTGAAGGCGCGCTGCATAATTGATCTGCATCTACTGCAAACTGCACTTCTGTAAGGCGAATTAAGAGCGAATTATGCTACCCAAAGCTGCCGTCGTATGCGCCTTGTTGGCTCTCTTCTCAGCAGGGTCACAGGGCAACAAGGAGGCTAATGTATACAACCATCACCGATCTGCTCAGATTTTACGGTTTGTCGGTCAGCCAACAGTTTTTCATAAAGACTCGGAGACGGCTTGTTTACCAAATAGTGACGAGTACTATCGCAGACTGGATCTCCTTCTGTGTGATGAAAAGTACATTCGAGCAGTATTCAATGAGATTGAAACCAGTAATTGCACTAACGAGTACTACAACGACACTTATGGATATGGCACTAATGACAACGGAGCTGTGTGAGATAGCACGTATACGACGACCTTTATGATTAATGTTTATATACAAGTGAGTGCAGCAGTGGATGCCAAACCATTCTCCATCAGCTTTCTGATAGTGTTGGGTGCTGCATTCATAACAACTACTATGCAAGAATGCCATCAGTGTGGATGAACTGTTATAGAACAGCCAGAAGTATGTGCTGACACTCCCAATACTGCAGATGTTTTGGCCAAAAATCGTAATGTAGGCCCCTGCACTGATACATGCACTCAAAGACAGGCTTATTACGTGTTTTGTAAGACCCTTAATGAAAAACTATAGACAGGGAATGTGGCATGGAAAATACAGTTTGTGGATTTCATAATGGAGAATTTTATGCTACAATGGATTCATACTTTGATGAAATTTTATAATAAAAGTGACGATGTGTCCTCTATCAACTGCAAAAATGCTTTGGGAGAATTTATTGACAAAGTTGGTTGTTGTTTCCACTATTTCAATAGCTCGTACTTTTACGATATCGATTACCCAGGACTACCATCTGATCTATTCTCTGCTTGTCATAGAGAAGTCCCTGACACTTGTTAACAGTTTCAACAATAGGGCTGTTCCTGATGACTTTCTGGAATGTGCTGGTAATAGCACTAACAATAGTGGAGCAGCTCTTCAAGTCTACGGCATTGGACTTATCATAATTGCTTTAATTGGTACTTACATATACTAGGTATTATCCAACAAACTATGTATATGTGGTTGGTATAATACTAGTGTTACAGTAGATATAAATGTAGCCTTTTGATGCATGTAGCCAAACATGAAACATGCAAATGTACCGTTAAATGATGTCAATGTTAGAGCTATCATGTCATGGAGTGGTAATGCTATAATATCTACAGTTTATCAATTCAACATATGCATGTTTTTTGCCTAAGTTCATGCATCAGTCATCATGTGATACTACAATATACTACCAAGAGTATGAAGAGATATATATATATATATAATATATGTACTATGTTGCTATGGTAACGGCAGGTTTATATATTGCATATACACCTTATCAATATTCAACATAGTATATATCGTATAAACCATGTCCAATCAGTGTATATTTTTAGATATACACCTGCTATGTTTGGAAGTTTATTTGTAATATATCCCTCGGGTCGTTGGCCCTCGGGAAATATCACAAATAAATTCCTCACAGCAGGTGTATATCTGACATACATACCTCTTGGCCATGGTTTATACATTACATATATATATATATATATATATATATATATATATATATATATATATACTACATAAGCAATAACTATATTACATGTATACAGGGCCATTGATATATAGAGTAATGGAGTATTCCATCAAGAACCACACATGAATAGTCATTGTCTATATAGAGCAGATTTCAGCACTCTTGCAACACTGCACAGTAGGGCCAAAACCACAGTAACATGCACAGAGCTACAGTGCACACAATTAACAAGTTTAAGTGATCGAAGCTAGCCATGGAGCCTTCTGCAGTGTGACTTAGGCTGCTCATTGCAAGAGTGCTGCAATTTTCTGTAAGTATAGTGAACTGATGTAGCGATGGGATGAAACTCATGCAACAATAAACCAATTTATTTTGTAATGGTTTTCTAAACATGAAGTGAAAGAAAGAATGCAACATACTTATCATTTGAGCTTGGATGATAGGGTATAGCGATATACCTTCAAGGGCGTCACTTAATGCAAGTAGCTACCATGGTTCATATATAGTGAGTTACTCAACAGAATGTGTAGCTATAGAGGTAGAACTAGTGTTAGGACACACTTGCATCACCATCTTCAGTGTTAACATTAAATGCATGCAAATAATAATTTTAGGTACATGTTATGGTTACCCCTTGCACGGTTGTCTTGGCTGAAGCAATAACTTGTCATTGGCAACTGAAGTAACCACATAAGGGTTAAAATAACCACACCATTTTAATCTGTGCAGGTATACCAATATTGATATCACAACAAACAATCATTACCACATCCAAATTGAATGTATACTCAGTCAGTGTGTGGTTGGTTGTCTTTTTCTTCTAGGGTGAGAAGTTGTCTTCCCCTCACCACCTCTTCCACTGACTGCTCTCTCCACTGACACCAGGTGCTCTCCTCTCTCTCTTCTTCAAACCATCAAGATTCCTCAAGGTAACAGTGCTGCTGGCAGCCTGCTGCAGATACCAACAACTCCACCAAGATCAATGATGTCTACAAGACATGTAGGTTATGCCTTTTAACACTACACTGTAGGAATTAAGAACAATTTTTATTACAGTTTTTCCTGAGAAACAACCAACAAGGGCTGCTTATCAAGCTGCTGCTCTACCAAAGGTAGAACATTAATGTTATGACTTAATACTAATGGTGGGTGAACTTTCCAACCATACTGGCATAGGCTGCTAAAGTGGAGATAGAAGCAATAGCTATTGTTGGAGAACTAGAAGATATGTGAACCATAGAAATATCATGATACTGATATCACAAGGTAATAAAACATCAGACATATTTGGAATGTGTCATTGATGTTTTATTACCTTGTGACATTCCCCAGGCTAACCCTCGCTGTACATGTGCACAGAGGGTACATTCATGTCTTAGACGAATGTTTTAAATGTCCGGATACTGCCTCTATGCTTGTTAAGAGTGAGAAACAGCATCTTGCATGAGAAATCAGCAGTCTGACATGTCCAGCCTAATTGCCTCTGCATTGCACCATGACTCTGCCCATATTACAGCTACGGTGCTGCACAGATCTCTTGGAACAAATTATGAGACATAGCTCTGGATAGAGGCACCCATGGTACCTCTCAAGTGCAGACTATATATTTTATGCCATCTCTCCTGACACATTTATTGTGGATATTCCTGCTCCCTGTGCAACTTACCTATAAACCAAGGCACCACATGGTTGGCCCATCTCTGCTCTTATCATTCTGTCACATTAAGATCAATGCAGCTCTCACAAAACAATGTTATTGACCTTTTGGCTAGTGGGGATGACCAGATATTCAACATTCACTTCCCTAAATAATTATATTACAGTGGAACCTCCGAACAAGGGACACTTTGGGACCATTCCTTTAAAAATTTGTCCCTTGTAGAGAGGTTTTCCCTTCTCAGAGGTTTCTTTATAATTCCCCTTTTATAGGCCTTTCAGCTCTCCTATGATTATTTGATCAATAAATATATCTTATTGCGTGGGATATCAGGCAATATGGCAAGTTATTGCACGAGTGTGAGAGGTATTGCCCGAGCCGAAGGCGAGGGTAATACTCACACACGAGTGCAATAACTCGCAATATTGCCCGATAAACCACGTAATAAGCTGTTTATTACCTAGCCCGTCTGTAACCTGTTGTTAAAACTCCGCCATTTTACCGTTCACTCGTTACTAACAATACGCGTAACGCGCAATGCGCAATGCGCTCTGAAATTTAATTGGTTAAAATTGACTGGGCAATATAACTGGGCAATATGGGAAAATATTGCCCAACGCGGAACATTGCTGGGCAATATGGCTAGGTAATAAATTGTGATAATGGCAACAGCTCAGTGAGATATAACAGTTACACTATAAGCTGTAAGTTTAACGTGAAAATTACAACCATTTCTATGTGACAATGTATGAGTGAAGTACAGCGCGGGACGCTGGCAGTGTCCGTTGTCCGGATCTCGGAGGCGTCCGCTTCTCGGAGGTTTCTAATACATTGGTTCTGCGGTAGTTTCAATCCGCTATCGGAGGTTGGTCGCTTCTCGGAGGGTCCGTTACGGGAGGTTCCACTGTATGTTTATATTGTCCTGTATGCGTAACTTATTTTCTTTTTCTGTGTATATGCTCTCTGGGCCAATAATAATACCTTTGAACCTTTAACAAAGCCCCATCCTCGTATTGAGGGGGCGGAAAGACGCGACTGTTCGCGCATGCGTACAAAATCGGCTGTGCGCAGTGACAATATATCCGGTGCTGGCGTTGCGCGGGAATTAACTAAACTCTGATTTGCACAATGTACCGGCCAATCGTCGGTGCGGTCTGTTAACTATTGTGTGGGCATAATAATAATCTGGCAGCTCGCTTCTTACTGGTAAGTTAACATTGAAAGATCCACAGCAAGGATGCCTTTTACTGGAAAGAGGCAGTTTGTCTGCAGTGGATGTTACAGTAGCTAGAGGCACTGCTCGCATTGGATTGACTATTAATACAAAATGGGTAGTAGAGGAACTGTTTATTACATCAACCATAGATGCCTCAACCAGATTCTGCTCATTTTGTGCTATTTCTATATACGAAGGGCGATTTATAGTATCTAGATCTATAGCTCTGACCGCTTCTAGCTTTATCGTTATGATATTAGGCTCGATCTCATGTCTGAAGGCGCGCGCGCCATCGCAGATTATGCTATATACTAGTAACCATTACCTCATAGACCATCTGACCAATGAGATGAAACCTGCTCCGGTGTATATAAGGCCGTTATTAGCTACGTGCTGCATAATTGATCTGTACCTACTGCAAACTGTCTTCAGTAAGGCAGATAAAGAGGGAGTTATGCTACCAAAAGCTGCCGTCGTATGCGTCTTGTTGGCTCTCTTCTCAGGGTCACAGGGCAGCAAGGAGGCTAATATATACAACCATCACCTCGCTGCCCGGAAAGAAAAGTTTCTACGGTTCGTCGGTCAGCCAGCAGTTTTTCCTAAAGACTCGGAGACGACTTGTTTACGAAATAGTGACGAGTACTATCGCAGACTGGACCTCCTGCTGTGTGATGAAAAGTACATTCGAGCAGTATTCAATGAGATTGAAACCAGTAATTGCATTAACGAGTACTACAACGATACCACATTGTTTTATGGATGTGGCACTAATGACAACGGAGACGAGTGTGCAGGTATAGATGATAACATGCACCACGACTTCCATGATCGATGTTACAAATCGTTTCATACAAGTAACTGCAGCAGTGAATGCCAAACGGAACTCCGTCAGCTTTCTGATAGTGTTGGCTGCTGTATTCACCATGATTACTATTTAAGAAGGCCATCAGTGTGGATGAACTGTGACATAGAACAGCCAGAAGTATGCGCTGATGCTCCCAATACTGCAGATATTTTGGCCAAAAAACGTAATATAGATCTCTGCACTGAGAAATGCAGTCTAAGACAGGATTATTACGTTTATTGTAAGAACCTTGGTGAAGAATATGAGAAGCTAAACAGAGAATGTGGCATGGACAATGGTGAAAGCAATTGTGGATTTTACAATGGAGAGTTTTGTGTTACAATGGACCTCCCAAATTCATACTTTGAAACAATTTTTTACGAATGTTATAATGCAAGCGATAGTACCGATGTGTGCTCTACCAACTGCAGAAATGTTTTGGGAGAATTTATTGACACAGTTGGTTGTTGTTTTCACTATTTCAATAGCTCTATCTCTTACAAATATCCAGGACTATCATATGATCTATTCTCTGCTTGTGGTATAGAAGTCCCTGATGCTTGCAAAAGTTTCAACAGTACGGCTGTTCCTGATGACTTTCTGGAATGTGTTGGTCGTACCATTAACACTAGTGGAGCAGCTCTTCCATCAGGAGTCTACAGTATTGGACTCATCATAATTAGTTTGATTGGTACCTACATATACTAGAGTATTTAGTTATTGACTAAAAAACTATGTGTGATTATATTTTAGTAGTATAGCTAGTGTAGCTTTTGATGCATGTAGCCAAACATGAAACATTTAATGTTACAGGTATTGAAGTGTCAGTGCTATAATGTTGATTGGGAGGGGTACTGTCTGATCTGGAGCAAGAGGCAAAAATGCTCTGGAGGAATACTAGACTGCCTAAGAAGGCTAAGTGTTTTCAATTTGAAAGGTCAGCTGGGGCGTCTATATACTCCACTCTGGTTTATCAATTCACCAAAATAAGCATGGCCATAATTAAATGGCCAAAGACTCACATGCTAGTCTCAATCCCAGGCCTTCCTTTCACATAAGTTGAAGTTGAGCAAAGACCTAGCTGGCATTGCTCATTGTTATATATGGCTGGAACGAGCTTTCATCCCTCTGCTCATAGCAGAGTCACAGTGTGATTCTAAAGTTTGTATTTTATCCTGAAGTCATTAGCTTAATAGAAATGTCTAGTTTTCCCAGAAAAAAAAATGTACAGCCAAATTCAAACAGTCATTAATGATTCATATGCATGCAATAATACACTGTAAAACCATTTTCAATAACAAAAATTGTTTGTTAACTGAGCGTCTGCATCAGTCACCATGTGATACTACTAAAAAAATGACTATTGCAGAGCTGTTGATTGAGTAGCACAGTACTCTATCAACAAGACACATGCATGTAAGAAAATGTCATTGTCTATATACAGCAGATTTCAGTAGCACCAAAATCACAGTATATAACATGCACAAAGCTACTATATGCATACACAGTGGACAGAACAAGTGCTCGAAGCTAGCCACATGAAGCCTCCAAAGTAAAGTGTGGCTTAGCTGCTCATTGCTAGAGTGCTGCAATTTCTGTCAGTATATATAGTGTAGGATATAGTGAACTGATGAAGGGTGGGATGAAATTCAGGCAACAAATGATTTTGCAAAATTGATTTTGTATAGGCTATAGCTACACGAAGTGAAAAATATTCTCTGAATACAACATACTTATCATTTGACTTTGGACATTGGGGTATACAAGGAATGTTGTACAATAAAACATAGATACCTTCAACGGTGTCAATTAATACAAGTACTTTCGTAATTCCCAGATGCCAAGTACTATGGCTCAAGTACTGAGATTCAGCAGGATGTATAGTTATAGACGCAGAATGTCCTTGAGCATACACATCCAGCATGAGTTTCAGTAAGTAAAAAGAGGCAAATCAATTCTCACAATACATGTATATATGTACATATGTCAATATATGCATGTGTCGATCGTGCTCAATTTGTTATGTTTAGGAAGTTTGTCTCCTGTGCATACTTGCACCATCATCATCTACCAGTGTTAATATTATATGCATGCATGCAGGTAATATTACCTATAAGTGAGTGCACACTAAAATGTTATGGTACCGGTTACCCCTTGCATGGTTTGTCTTGGCTGAAGTAATAACTGAAGTAAGCACATAAAGGGTTAAAATATCATTGTCATTTTTACTGTGTGCATGTATACTTATTAAAATTTTGCACATGAAAATACACATTACAGTATGTATATTTAGTCAGTATTTGGTTGTTTCAACATATTTATCAATTGACTTTAGGTATTGGGGCAGTGATACCTTAAAGGGTGCAAAGTACTATGGGTCTAGTGAGCTACTTACCAAGTTTCAGAAGGTCGTTTACAGAGGCAGAATATCCCTGAGAGAATATGAACGACCCTCAAGTAGCAATTACATGCAATGGTGCAAATGGTGCTTTATGGTACACTCAAAAATCACTAGCCTTTAGTCCTATAAACCCCAATTAGGCATTAGCGTGTGCAATGCGCATTGCGCACGTGTAGCACAGCTAGCTGACTGCGTACCGACAGCCTCGGTGACTTGGTTCATGTTTTTTTTCACTTAAAGATGGCCCAGAATGCCCCTGAATTCACCTCAGAATGTCTAAAAAAATTCTGGGGGAGCATGCGCCCAGACCGCATTAAGCTATGGCCTGACCACTGAAAAGAAGCTTCCTCCGCCCCTGACATCATAGACCAGTGGCGGATCTAGGGGGGGTTTCAAGATTTCCACTGAAACCCCCTTTTGCTGCGACTGTATAATAGCTCACATCTCACGAACACGGGCAGCTGCCTTACTGTAGATTTCTGCGGTCGTCGCGCGCGAGCGCTAGCACGCTATGAATATTTTATGGACGCCTAGCGCCTATATGCGAAGCGAATATCGATGTTCAAGGGCTTTCCATCTCCCACCCCAGAGGCAGAGACAGCATGTCAAAAGTGGGGGGGGGGGGGGGGGGGGGCTCGGCGTTCATAAAGTTGGGGGTTATTTTCATTCTGAATACATCCTGCATCCGGCATAGGCTACTAATATTTCACATGTTCTTCATGACAACCTCCAATTTTGGGGGGGCTCAGCCCCCCTTATGAAAAAGTGGGGAGGGGGCTCAAGCCCCCCCCGCCCCCCCCCAGGTTCTCTGCCTTGCACTCCTTCACTTATATGTCAAACCTTAGTACCCTTTGCTCTATAACTGAACTGGGCAGGAGTGACAACAAAGTTACATGTACGCACGCGGACGTAACTCAGCATTCGTGCGCGCGTGCATATAATTAACTGGGTGTGGCTTCAAAACTCGCGCGACATGCTACCCCCTTTGCAAAATCCTAGATCCGCCACTGTAGACCATCTGACCAATAAGATGAGACGTATTCTGAGTAGCTATAATTATATAAGGCAGGGTTGCTGATATAAATGAGTGAGATTGCTGGTTTCCGACCAGTCATAGACCACAGACCGATCTGTATCAGGACAGCATATATAAGTGAGGTGACTGTACACAGTAGTCTCGTACCCAGACCCCACCCAAACGGGAAAGGGTCTGGTGACAATTGAGCGATTTCTTGGATGTGCTGAGTCAGCTTTACGTCATATATCATGTGACTGAGAATGAGCGCACTTACTGCAGACACGGTGGATCATATGGCGCGAGGTCAACCATTCAGCTAAAGCTTTTCTGCAGTTACGGGGCGTATATCTTTCCCAGGCAGCTCATATAGCTACGATGGTTACATTGTGTAAAGTACAGTCTTATATAACGTCACGCGCAAGTCACGCGTAAAGTTAAATACTGCAATTTGATTGGCTTACCTAAATCTAAGACTGCTGATTCAGCACAACCAAGAAATCGCTCAACTGTCACCAGACCCTTTTCCTCTCTTGAGGGCGGGGTCTGGGGACGAGACTATGTACACAGAGGTACGACGTGTGACGTCACAGAGCAAAGCCACGCCCAGAAATGCACTTGGTATTGAACTTCAAAGGGGCCTGTGTACAAGCTACAAAGGCCATACACGGGAGCTCAATTGACCACACCTCTTAATCGCATATCGCCATGCCCTACGCTAGAGCAGCTAAATCAGAAAAATGCGTGATACTTTAGGACTAGAGCGTGTGAGCGCGAGTTGATGGTAAAAAGCGTGACTGTCACGCTCAATGCGTGAGGCTTGGCATATCTGATAAGGCAGTTCATATAGCTACGTGCTGCATATAGAACTGCACCTACTGCCAACGTCTTCAGTAACTTAAAGGCGGATAAAGAGCAAGTTATGTTACTTAAAGCTGTCGTCATATGTGCCTTGTTGGCTCTCTTCTCAGCAGGGTCAAAGGGCAACAAGGAGACTAATGTAGGCAACCATCATCGAGCTGCTCGGGTTGTACGATTCGTCGGTCATGACGGTCAACCAACTGCATTTCGTAGACACTCGGGACTTGTTTACCAGACAGTGACGAATACTATCGCAGACTGGATCTCCTTCTGTGTGATGAAAAGTACATTCCAGCAGTGTTCAATGAGATTGAAACCAGTAATTGCACTAACGACTACTAAACGACACCGCATTGTTTTATGGATGTGGCACTAATGACAACTGAGATGTGTGCGCAGGTATAGGATATAGCACGTACGAAGACCTTTATGATCAATGTGACTTTACAAGTGAGTGCAGCAGTGGATGCCGAACCATTCTTCGTCAGCTTTCTGATAGTGCATTCATAATGACTACGCTGCAAGAATGCCGTCAGTGTGGATGAACTGTAACATAGAACAGAAAGAAGTATGTGCCAATACTCCCAATATAGCAGATACTTTGGCCAAAAAACGTAATGTAGATCCTTGCACTGAGAAATGCAGTCAAAGACAGCTTTATTACGTGGTTTGTAAGAACCTTGGTGAAGGGTATGAGAAGCTAAACAGGGAATGTGGCTATGAAGATGTAATATACCATTGTGGGTTTGAGAAAGGAGAATTTTATGCTATAATGGATGACCCAACTTCATACTTGGAGACAATAACTGATGAGTGTCACTCTGAAGGGAGTAATGTAAGAGATGGTGTGTGCTCTGACAACTGCAGAAATGTTATGAAGGAATATATTGACATAGTTGGTTGTTGTTTTAACTTCCTCAATAGCACATCCTTCAATGTTGGATCAACTGCTCAAGTACTATCATCTGATCTATTCTCTGCTTGTGGCATAGAAGTCCCTAATGCTTGCAACAGCTTCAACAGTAGGGCTGTTCCTGATGACTTTCTGGAATGTGCTGGTCGTACCATTAACAATAATGGAGCAACTCTTGAACCAGGAGTCTACAGCATCGGGCTTATCATAATTGGTGCATGGCAATTTGTTAAATACGGCTGGAACGACTGTCTGCTTGTGTCTCAACTCATTTCCCAGCTCACAGCAGAGTCACAGTGCATGTGCATGATTCTAAAGTTTGTGTTTTATCCTGAAGTCATTGGCTTAAAAGAAATGTCTAGTTTTCCTAAAAAACCAAATATACAGCCAAATTCAAGCAGTAATCAATGATTGATATGCATGCAATAATACATTGTAAAAACAATTCAATAACAAAAAATTGTTTGTTAACTAAATGTCTGCATCAGTCACCATATACATGTGATGCTACTACATAAACAATGACTATTGCAGGGCTGTTGATAGAGTAGTGCATGCGCAGTAGTCTATCAACAACCACACACGCATCATCTCCCTGGCGCCGAGGCACTAGTCCCAATTATGCATTACCTCATAGACCATCTGACCAATGAGATGAAACCTACTCAGAATATAAGACCTTTAATAGGTACGTGTTGCATAATTGATCTGCAGCATTCTGCACCCGCTGCAAACTGCACTTCGATTCGTAGGGCGGATAAAGAACGAGTTATAATTATGTTACTCAAAGCTGCCGTCGTATGCGTCTTGTTGGCTCTCTTCTCAGCAGGGTCACAGGGCAACAAGGAGGCTAATGTATACAACCATCACCTCGTTGCTCGGAACAAACGTGTTGTACGATTCGTCGGTCAACGAACAGCATTTCGTAGAGACTCGGGGACTTGTTTACCAGACAGTGACGAGTACTATCGTAGACTGGATCTCCTTCTGTGTGATGAAAAGTACATTCAAGCAGTGTTCAATGAGATTGAAACCAGTAATTGCACTAACGACTACTACGACACCGCATTGTTTTATGGATGTGGCACTAATGACAACGGAGATGTGTGTGCAGGTATAGGATATAGCACGTACGAAGACCTTTATGATCAATGTGACTTTACAAGTGAATGCAGCAGTGGATGCCGAACCATTCTTCGTCGGCTTTCTGATAGTGTTGGCTGCTGCATTCATAATGACTACGCTGCAAGAATGCCGTCAGTGTGGATAAACTGTAACATACAACAGCCAGAAGTATGTGCCAATACTCCCAATATAGCAGATACTTTGGCCAAAAAACGTAATGTAGATCCTTGCACTGAGAAATGCAGTCAAAGACAGCTTTATTACGTGGTTTGTAAGAACCTTGGTGAAGAGTATGAGAAGCTAAACAGGGAATGTGGCTATGAAGATGTAATATACCATTGTGGGTTTGACAAAGGAGAATTTTGTGCTATAATGGACCACCCAACTTCATACTTGGAGACAATATCTGATGAGTGTCACTCTGAAGAGAGTAATGTAAGAGATGGTGTGTGCTCTGACAACTGCAGAAATGTTTTGAAGGAATATATTGACATAGTTGGTTGTTGTTTTAACTTCACAACTGCTCGAGTACTATCATCTGATCTATTCTCTGCTTGTGGCATAGAAGTCCCTAATGCTTGCAACAGTTTCAACAGTAGGGCTGTTCCTGATGACTTTCTGGAATGTGCTGGTCGTACCATTAACAATAGTGGAGCAACTCTTCAACCAGGAGTCTACAGCATCGGGCTTATCATAATTGGTTTGATTGGTACTTACATATACTACAGTATTTAGATACTGTCCAAAGAACTATGTATGATTTGTGTATATGTAGTAGTGTAGCTAGTGTAAGCCTTTTGATGCATGTAACTATATACAAACAACTCAATGTTGATTGGTATATTAGTGTAGTCTTTTGACCAAAATATGAAATAATAACACTGCATTAAATGATGTCAATGTTACTGTGGCTATGTTGTTTGGGAGGGGTACTGCCTGAGCTCTGGAGGAATACTGCCTAAGAAGGCTAAGTGCTTTCAATTTGAAAGACCAGGGGGGTCTGTATACTCAACTCTGTTTATCAATTTAGCAAAATAAGCATGGCATAAATGGCCAAAGACTCGCATGTTAATCTTGCTCCCAGGCCTTCCCTCCGCATGCATTGATAAGTTGAAGTTGAACAAAGACTATTTATAGGCATGGCTCATTGTTAAATGTGGCTGGAATGAGGTTTCATCTGTCTGCTTGTGTCTCAACTCATTTCTCAGCTCACAGCAGAGTCACAGCGTGATTCTAAAGTTTGTGTTTTATCTTAAAAAGTCAAGAATTGTCTAGTTTTCCTGCACTAGTACCATAAAATCAATTTTGTTAATTTTTGTATGAGGTTCATCCCATACCTGTCTCTGCTCACCATCAATATTTTCACTAGACAATGACTGCACAATAATCATTTTCTAGCTATAGGGAGTATATCAAATACCGTAGTATATAGCACATGATGAACTGATGCAGGTATGGGACGAAAGTCATACAGCAATTTCGAAGATCCAGGACCATCATCTGATTTATTCTTTGCTTGTAGCATAGAAGTCCCTAATGCTTGCAACAGTTTCAACAGTAAGGCTGTTCCTGATGACTTTCTGGAATGTGCTCATTAAGGTGAATGATAGTAATTAACAGTAATAATAATAATAATACTCATGAAGCTACCATAGCATTACTGCCATTGACCACGCACCCACAATCATGGGCGGAGCCACAAACACATGCACATACAGACAAATCCTTACCACCTGTTCCTCCCTCACCCGAGGAACATAACTTACCATCCCTTTGCCCCTCAACTCCAGCCAGCTGCAGATCCTCAGCCAAGGACTGAAGTTGACTAGGGCACGAGTCATCACCATACAATTTTTGTTTACGCGCATCCCAGACACCTACAACATATTCCTTCACTAAGCTGAGTAAATCGTCAAAGTTGTATTCCCAAAGCTCACTTCCTAAAACATATGCAGTTTTCTCTATACTATTAAGCTTGTCAAACTCTGCGTATCCGTTCCCTAAAAGCTCCCGAAGCTTCTCCACAAAGGTATCTCTAATATTACTATAGGCTGAACACTCCCACAACACATGAACTACACTCTCACACTCAGCACCACACAACACACACTCTGATTTGCCTTCTCTACCTCTATGCCTGCCTAGCTCTTCATTCAAGCCATGTGTTCCTGACCTGAACTTAAACAAGAGTCTAGTTCCTGCATCACCAACCCCATGCAAATACCTCTTAAATTCTACTTCCTTCCCAAACCTTTTGTACATATCTAATTTTACTTTACTATTCAGTCCTTCCTCAAACTGCTTACCCTCCCTTTCACCAATACTCTCCTCTACACAAGCCAAAAATGAAGCTAGTGAACTCTCTCCCCTCTTAATATCCTCCCCCCATTCATGCTTATCCAAACCTAATGACACAAAGAGTTCATCAACCACTCTACTCCATGCTTTCCTTTGTCTACCTCTACGAGGCTTAGTTTCCCATTCCCGACTGAATAATTGCTTTGGATATCTATCCTCAGGCATTGATACTAATTTATACCACCATTTTAATTTAGCTCTATCCCTTCTACCCCTCAATGATTCTAAACCCATATCACCTCTAACTGCTTCGTTACAAGTTTTAGACGAACAGCCCAGAATCCTTTTGGCTCCCCCCAGAATAATAGACTCTAATCCGGCTATTTAACCCTTATTACCCTCCCAAATCTCCCCTCCATACTCTATACTAGGTCTAATTACAGAAAGAAGCAACAGCCTACGTGCAGTTAGGTTAATATCTCGATTACTAATAACACTATGCAACTGATTTACCCTTTTCCTGCCATTATTAGTCACCTTTTTAATATGCACATCCCATGCTCCATTACTTGCAAAATCTATGCCTAAATAACAGTAACTTGAAACCTTAGGAAGCTCATGTTCTCCCCACTTCCACCTACCCTCTACTCTATCCTTAGAAAATACCATCACTGCACTCTTAAGCACATTAGCCTTTAGTCTCCACCTGTTACAATACCTATATACAACATCAATAAGCTTCTGTAGGCTTTCCTTCGACTCACTAACACCTACAAAATCATCAGCAAACAACATTCCTCCCATCCTCTTACCACTACTAATCTCTATCCCAAACCCAGCCTCTTCTACATCCTTTAATAAGCCATTTATAAATACTGAAAATAAAATTGGGGATAAGCTACAGCCTTGTGCCACGCCCTGCTCCACCCTAAATGCAGCCGACTTCTCCCCCTCTAACAATATGGCACTTCTAGATGCTTCGTACATATTCTTAATTACACGCCACATCCTTCCTTTCACACCCATATCCCATAGCTTTACCCACAAACCATCACGCCACACAGTATCATAGGCTTTACGTACATCTAAAAAGAAAGCATATGTATGTTTACCCTCCCTCAACCTGCCTTGCACAATCTCATTCAATGAGTAAACATTATCCATGCAACTCCTGTTAACTCGAAATCCTGCCTGACCTTCATGCAATACCCCTCCCTTATCTAAACACTGCACCAATCTATTGTTAAGCACTATACAAAACACTTTCCCTACAACACTCAGTAATGTGATACCTCTGTAGTTCCCTGGATCCTCTCTATCCCCTTTCTTAAATAGGTTAACAATAAGGCCCTCTCTCCATTGCCTAGGGACAGCCTCCTCATGCCAAACAACTGAAAATAACTGCTCTAACAAGCTAACCATTCCAGAACCACCATACTTTAGCAACTCACCCACTAACCCATCACTACCACCTGTCTTACTATTCTTTAGTTTCCTAAGGCATTTGGCAATCTCGGCCTTGTTCTATCCCCTTATCTAAAAAGGCATCCTCACATGACCCTGACATCCTACCACAAGCTTCTACTTTACTTTCGACCTCCTCTTTCCAATCATCATCAAAATCATTATCTACACTAACCCTACCTAAATGCTGATAATGCTTCTGTAACACCTCCAGCTTGCCTTTTGTACTAGTTACAGACACTCCCTCAACACCCTTCAAGGAATCAATACCTCTGTTCTTAGCCTTTGTTCTCCTACCAACAAAAGCCCAAAATTCTTTCCTATTCCCCTCAAAATCTACATTAGCTTTCTCAACTACTTCCTTCCACACCGTAAGCTTCTTTTGCCTTACTAATTCCTTCACCTCCTTACGCAATCTACAGTATTCATCCCATAAGTCTTCCCTACCCCTGATAACCTTCTTGTAAACCTCTCACCTCAAACTAATCTTATCCTTAAGCTCACTATCCCACCATCTAGCTGCTCTGCCACAAACAATCATTTTTTTCCCAACCTCCCTTTTTGCTACCCTATTTACAATACTCTCCCACTCATGCAGAACTCCACTCACTAACTCATGTCCTTTAATGCCCTTTTGCACCTTATTTTTAATGCTCTTTGAAAAGCTGTGTACTTCAGTCTTTAATGCCTCCAGATATCTTACTTTTACCTCCTCATTTGTAAACCTATCTAATCTCCACCTTCTAATTACACGCTTTTCCTTTTTAGATCTGTTGGCTATCCTCCCTAATTCCATCCATACAAGAAAGTGATCCGAACAGCCAATATCAGTGTTATCTACCTGTACATTCCCAGAAGCTGCCATAAGCTGAGCATCAGTGATAACATAATCTATTATAGACATCTGTTTTAAAGTAGGCCTAACTCTAGTCCATTCAGGCTCCACTACCAAGCCTCTACCATTACAAACCACTAACTCCACCTCATTCAAGAAAGAAATCAGTCTATTACCACTAGCATTACATGTATCCTCTCCAAACATGCCAATGACATCATCCATTTCTACAGACTTACCAACCCTGGCATTAATATCCCCAAGTAAGACCACTCTTCCCTTTTCCTTAAAGCTAAGCACATCCTCTTTAAGCTTTTCATAACAACCTTCAATGCTAGCACTACTCGTACGATCAGTAGGCATATACACACACCCAATGTAAAAGGCTGAACTTCCCCTTCCACCCCTTACTTTCATCCACACACTCCCCTCATAATGCACATCAGTAATAAACTCAACCTCATCTACCAGGGATTCTCGCACTAAAAAGCCAACCCCACCCTCACCTCTCTGACTATTTTGATTCCCACGGGGTTTTCCAAACCACTTATATCCCTCAACAGCAATTTTAGTATCCTCCTTTTCCCAAGATTCCTGCCCTGCTACCACATCTATACTATTCTTATCTAATACTTCCCCAATTTCCTTTTGTTTACGCTCGCTACCTAATCCTGAAAAATTCCATGTAGCTACCCTCAATCTCCTATCTCGAACACTCCCACCTAAGGCTCTTACCCTGTCACCCACAAGCTGAACATCCAACCCACTACGTACATGCTCATCCCCAGAGAGGCATTCCATAGGCTCATCACTATCACATGCTTGAACTAAAGGCTCATACCTATTAACACACAGTATACAGACCTGCAATGCTTTCTAACCTGCTCATCCAAAACACATCTACATCCAATCTTCCTAAGACAAGAGGAAACCTCACCAACTAATGCTTTTGTAAGCCCCTTACTATCCTTATGAGTAAGTGGTCACCCTCCCAGCACACAATGCCCCTAATAAAACTAGCTAATCCTATATCTACAAATTTAGACCTTATTTCAAGCGTATTAAAGCTTTTAGGCAACCCCCATACTAAAAAATTTGCTCTAAAACGTTTTTTACAACTCACTGCCCATGCCTCTCCAGTCCTCGGCTGAACATCGTTAACTACGCCACACCGCGAAGTGGGCATTAAATAGAAATACGGGCTAAATTCAAAAAGTAGTCCACAGAATCAGCTGAAACCGACAGTAGAACACTCCCAGAAAGCTTCTCCTTCCACTCAGACCCAGAAGACGATCTCCCACGAAGTTTATTTTAAAATATAAAGCTTTAAATGCAGAGGCTCAAAAAAGCAACCGCACGGGGTTCGGCGCATGCGCGGAACCATAGTAATTAACAGTAAGGTGAACAATACTATTAACAATAGTGGAGCAGCTCTTCAATTAGGAGTCTACAGCATTGGAATTATCATTTTAATTGGTACTTACATATACTAGACATTGTCTAACAAACTATGCGTGATTGGTGTAGCAGTGTATAGTGTAGCCTTTTGATGCATGTAGCCAACATAATATTAAATGATGTCAATGTGAGTATCACACAGTACAGTAGTACTGTGTATATAGGGATTGTTATGGTCTATCCCCATTGAAAACCATATATAAAGTTTTTCATCACTTTCACATTCAGTTTGCTACCTACTGGACTTCTGTTAACATGAATATGTAACCATACCCAGAAACTAACTGTGATTACAAAGTGGTATAATTTGATTGATGATAAAAGGGTTAAATGGTCAAAAGCCAGAGCGACAAAGATATAAGAGGGAAAAAATGAGGGACTATTTGAAACTATGGGAATAATGCGTCACTTTCTTTCAAGAGCAGTAAGAAAACATGAAAATGAACTAACAAGAAAAAGTGAACCATTAGAAGTATATTGCCACTGCAGGCTGCCCGAAGAAGGAAACATGATACGTTGTGACAGATGCCAGGAATGGTACCAGATAAGTTGAAGTTGAGCAAGACCTGATTGAAACTAGCTGGCATGGCAATTTGTTAAATACGGCTGGAACGAGGTTTCATCTGTCTGCTTGTGTCTCAACTCATTTCCCAGCTCACAGCAGAGTCACAGTGCATGTGCATGATTCTAAAGTTTGTGTTTTATCCTGAAGTCATTGACTTAAAAGAAATGTCTAGTTTTCCTAAAAAAAAAAATATACAGCCAAATTCAAGCAGTAATCAATGATTGATATGCATGCAATAATACATTGTAAAAACAATTCAATAACAAAAAATTGTTTGTTAACTGAATGTCTGCATCAGTCACCATATGCATGTGATGCTACTACATAAACAATGACTATTGCAGGGCTGTTGATAGACTAAGAGTAGTGCATGTGCAGTTGTCTATCAACAACCACACATGCATGTAGGGAATGTTGTTGTCAATACAGCAGATTACAGCACTCTTGCAACACTGCACAGTAGGGCCAAACCACAGTAACATGCATGGAGTTACTATATGCATATACACAGTGCACAGAACAAGTGCTCAAAGCTTGCCATATGAAGCCTTCTAAGTACAGTGTGGCTTAGGCTGCTCATTGCTAGAGTGCTGCAAATTACTAGTAGTAGGATATAGTGAACTGATTGCTTCTGTATATTTCAAGGGCCAAACTCACACTACTACTACTATATGCATACACAGCGCACAGAGCAAGTACTCAAGTCATATAGCCACATGAAGCCTCTTGCAGTGTGGCTTAGGTTGCATGCTCATTGCAAGAGTGCTATTTCTCTAAGTGTATGATATAGTGAACTGATGAAGGGACAAAATGAAACTTAGGGAACAAACGATTTTGTAAAATTGATTTTGTATATATAGGCTATAGCTACATGAATTGAAAGAAAAATATTCAGTGAATACAACATACTTATCATTTGACTTTGGATGCTAGGGCAGTGATACCTTCAAGGGGGCAAAGTATATGTACTATGGCTCTTAAACTGTTAAATTGAAAACACTTGGCAGTACTCCTCAAGAGCATTGTTGCCCTTTGCTCAGACAGTACCCCTGCCAAGCAATATGCTTATGCTTGGCAGGGGTACTGTCTGAGCAAAGGGCAACAATGCTCTGGAGGAGTACTGCCAAGTGTTTTCAATTTAGAAGGGTGTCTATGTATACTCCACTCTATTTTAAATCATCAATATTTTAGCAAAATAAGCCAAGGCTTTTATGGCCATTTATACATCAAAGACTCGTTGGCGAGCCTAGTCGTATAAATGGGCCGATTTTTCTGTGACGAGCACTGTACATACCGTAATGTTGTACGTGCTTCTAATTTTGCATGCACGTAAGCTGAAAAGCATGGTTTCACTCTGCATAGCACGCTCCCGCGCACTCGCCATCAATGTTTAAACATTCAACTAGTATTTACAAGGTTGTTCATTACCAGCCAGGTAGAGGTGGATGTGTAATTGGAGGGGTAGAGCCAAGTCATTGGGATCAACTGAAAAAATCAGGATCAAGCTGGGATTCGAACCCAGGACCTTCTGGATACCGGCCAGGCACTCTTACCACTGAGCTACTTGATCTCTGTGGCAGAGGAGCGCAGCAATTGATGTTATATATCCTAAGTGCTGAGTTCTCATCACAGCAATGACTTGGCTCTTCAGATGGTGGGACCTAAGTTATACATGCTGCGAACAACTAATGCACAACCTGGGGCCGAAGCCCACCAAGAGGTCCTAATTACCCTTGAGCCCGGATAGGGGCTTTTTTTAAATTACAAGGTTGTTCATTACCAGCCAGGTAGAGGTGGATGTGTAATTGGAGGGGTAGAGCCAAGTCATTGGGATCAACTGAAAAAATCAGGATCAAGCTGGGATTCGAACCCAGGACCTTCTGGATACCGGCCAGGCACTCTTACCACTGAGCTACTTGATCTCTGTGACAGAGGAGTGCAGCAATTGATGTTATATATCCTAAGGGCTGAGTTCTCATCACTCTTGATGATGCTTTTAATGCCGCCACCCCTAAAAGAAACTGCAAATTTATTGAGATGGACAGCACAGATTATCAGCCATAATAACATTTACAGGGCCGACGGAGGTGGTGGGGCAGATAGAGGGCATTTGCCCTACCACTTTTTTGTGATCCATACAGGAAATGTCGTGATAGTGAACTAGGCTACATAGCTGCATTCACAATCACGCAATGTACCTGACCTGTATATGCTATGTTTTGCCTTGCTGCGTGGTTTGCGCTCTAAAATAGTTGAATCTAACATCTCAGTTGCACCTTCTCTGATGTTTACTGTGGTTGGTATCACTAATTATAAGGTGGGCAAGAATCTTAAAATTAGAAAGAATGTAGTAATTAGTGGTACTATCAGTGGTGGTAAGGATTGTCGACCACCAATTAATTATTGGTAATGATACACACCATGAGGGGAATAACAGTGAACATCAACAGAACGTGCAACTGTGATAGCTAACCATACCCAGGGTCACATTAAACTTCGGATTTTAACTGTGTGAGGTGGGCCATTGTGTGTAGTGGTAAAAGGAGGGTAGTGAAATGCTGTATATAACTTGCTTTTTCTCCCTCTTCCTCTCCTATCAAGTGACCTCTAGGCTAAATTAACTTTGACATTTTTATAGTGCAGAAGGAGAATTTTCCATTATCGGAGTCTACATCGATGACCTCGTAATTGCAGTAAAGAACTCACGAGCCTGTAGATCTTTATTCTAGAGACAGCATTGTCTCAGAAGTTTGATGTGAAGGATCTTGGTGAGTGCAAATTGTCCAGAATCACCAAGAGGGCACAGTCTGGTTGGGTCAACCAACGTTCACGAAATCCATTCTCAGTAAGTATAGAATGAGTGATGCCAAGCCTGTCAAAACCCCAGTGTGTGTCAATTCAAGCTCCTTAAAGCCACAGAAGAATCTGAACTTGTCGATCAAAGCCTGTACCAGTCTGCTGTGGGAAGCCTACTGTATCTGTTTACCAGATGTCGTCCCTACATTGTGTTTGCTGTCAGCTGCTGCACAATTTTGCTCAAAACCAACCAAGCCTCATTGGACAGCAGTGAAACAGATATTCCGATACCTTAGAGGAACCACAGGTCTTGGGCTACTGTATGCCAAAGGAGCTGATTCAGATAATATGCTTGTGGGATACTCCGACGCTGACTGGGCAGGAGACTGTACCGACTACAAGTATACCTCTGGATATCTATTTCAGATTGGAGGTACTGTTGTGACCTGGAATAGCAAGAAACAGTCATGCATAGCTTTATCAACTGGTGAAGCAGAATACATGGCACTTTTGAGTGCTTCACAAGAAGCAATTTGGATAAGAGAGCTAAATTCTGACTTGGGAAATCAACAATCACAACCAACACTCATTTTGGAGGATAATCAGTTGACCATAGCAATGGCAAAGAACCCACAATATCATGGCAGGTCAAAACACATCAACAGCAAGTTTCATTTTGTCAGAGAACAAGTCAGTAATAGCAAGGTTTGTCTCAAGTATAATTGTCCAACTGAGGACATGCTAGCAGATATGATGACCAAGGCAGTTGGACCTGAAAAGCTGAACAGACTGAAAAGACAATGTGGAATGTACAAACTAGTGCTGAGTGAGAAGGAGTGTGGGTGATAATGCACTCCTCGTAGTACGCACATGACACCAGATGCTCAATTAACATATTGGCACAACATGGTTGAGCCCTGGAACCACATATAAGATCTAACTAACATTCTGGAATTTCCTGTCATTCTACTATAAACTCATGCTGTTTGTTAGATAGTTATGTTTATCATGCATTTGCTGTACTTTTGTTATAGAGTTTAGTTCAAACGCTAATCGTTAACCTACTGCGTCCGTCAAGCTCGGCTAACGGGTATATAGCTGCGCGCTGCGTAATTGATCTGCACTTGCTGCAACCTCACGTACCCTCTGATAGCGAGGTGGTTCAAGAGTGAGTTATGTTACCCAAAGCTGCCGTCGTATGCGTCTTGTTGGCTCTCTTCTCAGCAGGGTCACAGGGCAACAAGGAGGCTAATGTATACAACCATCACCGAGCTGCTCAGAAAATACATCGGGTTCTAGAGTAGCCCGTCAACCAGCATTTTTTTCTAAAGACTCAGAGACTTGTTTACCAGGCAGTGACGAGTACAGACGCAGACTAGACCTCCTGGAGTGTGATGAAAAGTACATTCAAGCAGTGTTCAGTGATATTGAAACCAGTAATTGCAGTAACGAGTACTACAACGACACCGCATTGTTTTATGGATGTGGCACTAATGACAACGGAGATGTGTGTGCAGGTATAGATGATAACGTATACTACGACTTCCTTGATCAATGTTCCAGATCGATTTATAAAAGTGAGTGCAGCAGTAAATGCCGAACCATGCTCCGTCAGCTTTCTGATAGTGCTGGCTGCTGTATTCATGATGATTACCGTTTAAGAAGGCCATCATTGTGGATGAACTGTAACATACAACAGCCAGAAGTATGTGCTGACGCTCCAAATACTGCAGATGTTTTGGCCCAAAATCAAAATGTAGACCCCTGCACTGAGAAATGCAGTCTAAGACAGCGTATTTACGTGTATTGTAAGAACCTTTTTGAAGAGAATGAAAAGCTAGACAGGGAATGTGGCGTGGAAAATACAATCTGTGGATTTCGTAATGGAGAATTTTGCTTTACTTTAACAATGTACTTTTCAGATTCATACTTTGAAAAAATTTTTTATGAATGTTATTATAAAAGTGATGGTGTGTGTGGTGACTACTGCAGAAGTATGTTGGGAGAATTTATTGACAGAGTTGGTTGTTGTTTCCACTATTTCAATAACGTGTACTTCCACGATATCGATTACACAAGACTACCATCTGATGTATTTTCTCTTTGTGGTATAGAAGTCCCTGACACTTGCAACAGTTTCAACAGTACGGCTGTTCCTGATGACTTTCTGGAATGTGCTGGTCTTACCATTAACAATAGTGGAGCAGCTCTTCAATCAGGAGTCTACAGCATTGGACTTATCATAATTGGTTTGATTGGTACCTACATATACTAGAGTTTTTAGATATATATATACTGTCCAACAAACCATGTATGATAGGTGTAGTAGTGTAGCTAGTGTAGCCTTTTGATGCAAGTAGCCAAACATGAAACTTAAACAGTTAAATCATGTCAATGTGTTTGTGATAATGTTGCTTGGGAGGGATACTGTCTGAGAAAGAGGCAAATATGCTCCGGAGGAATACTATATCAGGGGCGCCGGAAGCGGTAAAGCATTGGTCCCGCGAAATGTACAGGGTAATTAATAATTCATTGTTTTCTGCGCATGCGCAAGCACACACGCGTAGCTCGGCACGTCTAAGTACTAACCACAGAATGCTATTCATAAAACTAATGCCACGAGTGCACATGCGCGTCGGTTATAATATTATGTACTAGTTAAAGTACCCGAATAATATATAATAAATATTATGAATATTTATTGTACTTTGCGTGGGCGAATCAAAGGCGCCGCCAGTGCTGTATCCGTCATACAGCACGGTTTACGTGGGGCGCGCGCTATACAGCACGGCACGTGATAACGGTGATAGTTTTAGCCTTTCTTACACAAGAAAACAAGGCCGGTAAGATGCAAAGTACAATAAATCAATTAAAGCACGGAAAGGGACGTGCTGTACGTGCAATAATGGTACTTGGGGTGGTCTCGATAGACCATACAGCACTCTCGTGCTGTATGACTATCTCGACCACACCCCTCGTACCATTATTGCACGTACAGCACTTCCTTCCGTGCTTTAACTAATACATAATGAGCAGCGTCAACATTGGTCCCGCAGTCGCGGGACCCGCGGTACCGGCTCCAGCGCCCCAGTATGTAGTGTACTGCCTAAGAAGGTGAAATATTTTCAATTTGAAAGGCCAGCTGCATGGGGCGTTTATATACTCCGGCGCAGTGCCTGCGACCATTTAGAAAGCACAACTAAGAGCCACGCCCGCGGTACTTCCTCCCTGTTATACATTTTTTATTTTGTTCACTATTCGAGCGCTCGCAATATACATAGGTCTATATCTGTCAGTAGACTCGGAACCCGACTCTCTGATATATAGCCAATTAAAGTATGTATGCACGCATAGAATCTATGAGTTCAATATACATATATACTTTGACTATGGTCGGTAGACTCTCTATACATGTAGCTTACATAGAGTCTACCGACTAGACTCTCTGTAGGGATGGCGCCGACAAACACCCTAGAACTCCTAAACGGTGCTGTTTTAAACCTTCATAGACACATAATATGGCATGCGACAGTTTCTAACAACGAAAAAACAGTGAAACAAGAGAATGATAATTTAAAATGTTGATGTATGCATGACAGTGCCAAAGAGTAGAGAAACAAATGCAGTATATATGCAGCAAGACAGGGGAGCCGAGGGGTTACGCATATTATTATTGTTGCATGCCCTCATCCCCTGTCTTGCTGCATATATACTGCCCTCATCCCCTGTCTTGCTGCATATATACTGCCCTCATCCCCTGTCTTGCTGCATATATACTGCCCTCATCCCCTGTCTTGCTGCATATATACTGCCCTCATCCCCTGCCTTGTTGCATATATACTGCACTTGTTTCTCTACTTTTTGGCACTGTCATCCCTACATCCTTCAACATTTACTCTTTTGTAAAATAATTAAGTCTGGCCATATATATGGCTGATAAGTTGAAGTTGAGCAAAGACATTAAGCTGCTCATTGTTATATACAACTGGAATGAGGTTTCATTCGCCACTTTGTGTCTCAACTTATTTCCCAGCTCATTAACAGAGTCACAGCATGATTCTTATCCTGATATATCTTGTTTTCTTATACACTGTAAAATCAATTTTGTTAATTGTTGCATGAGGTTCATCCCATACACCTTTAATCATCGATATCAATATTGTCTACAACAGATTTCAATCCTCTGACAACACTGCACAGTAGGGTACCAACTACAGTAACATGCACAGAGCTACCTATATATGCATACACAGTGGACAGAACTTGAAGGTATAGCCACATGAAGCCTCCTAAGTACAGTGTGGCTTAGGCTGCTCATTATATAAGAGTGCTGCAATTTTCTGTAAAGTAGTAGCTATACAATATTAAAGTAAACTGATGCAGGGATGCATGGATGAAACTCAGGCAACAAACAATTCTGTAAATTGATTTTGTAGTGATAAAATATTACAGCTTTTAAAATACTTATGCATAGGCATGCAGGGCACAATATCATTTGACTTTGGACGATAGGGTAGTGATGTCTTCAAGGGAGCCAATGCAAGTACTATATATGGTTCTAGTGAGCTAAATACGTTGCTGCACACAGTAAAAACCAGTGAAACAAGTGTAAAAACATTTTCACTAAAATATTGAAGGATGTATACAGGGATGGAAGTGCCAAAAAGTATATATAGAAACAAGGTCAAAGTTCAGCATGCATGCAGACAAAGGCAGAGGATGATAGCATGTAATAATCATAACATGCGTAACCCCATGTCCCTACTTATTAAATATGGGGTTACGCATGTTATGATTGTTGCATGCTATCATCCTCTGCCTTTGTCTGCATGCATGCTGAACTTTGACCTTGTTTCTATACTTTTTGGCACTTCCAGCTCTGTATACATCCTTCAATATTTTAGTGAAAATGTTTTTACACTTTATATATATATATGTCTACACTAGTACTGTAGGGTTATTTTAGCCCTTGTGTAGTTAGTTTGGTTTGCCTATGACAGTTGTTGATGCAACTGAGAAACCATGCAAGGGCTAAGTGTGTACATATGTGCATGTGTTGATCATGCTAAGGAATGTCAATTTTTGGATTTTGTCTCCTGTGCAAGGGCAGACTTGCACCATCACCTTATACCAGTGTTAACATTATATGTATGCAGGTAATAGTATTACCTATAAGTGAGTGCATGTTATGGTTACTCCTTGCATGCACGGATGTCTTTGCTGAAGCAATAACTTGTCACTGGCAACTGAAGTATATAACTGATTAACCTATCATTTTTACTCTGTGCATTTATACAAATATTAATATTACAATTAACAATCATTACCACATGCAAATACACATTATTGTATGTATATCCAGTGCAGTCAGTGTGTGGTTGGTTGTCTTTTTCTTCTAGAGTGAGAAGTTGCAATTGTCTTCCTCCTTCACTGCTCTCTCCACTGGCACCAGGTACTCTCCTCTCTCTCTTCTTCAAGATTCCCCTTCAGTACATTGGCATAAACATGCAGAATAAATCCTCATCAGGGTTTCTTCAGAAAAAAAGTCATTGTATCTGTAATATAGTGACTTCCTTCACACTGACATCTGTACTGATATGTCTCTTCTCAGACAGAGTTGATTGTCTAGTTCGGGGGACACTCGCTTAGCTGCTGCTGATCCTGAGCTGACGATGATGGCTGTGTGGAGGTCGTATCCTTTTTGCTGTGTTTTGCCTTGCTGCATGGTTTGTGCTCTAAGTTGAATTTAGCATCTCAGTTGCATCTTCTCTGACGTTTACTGTGGTTGGTATCACTAATTGTAAGGTGGGCAAGAATCCAGTAATTAGTGGTACTATCAGTGGTCTGTACCAATACAGTCTTTCTCCTTTAGGGATTGTCGACCACCAATTATTGGTAGTGATACACACCATGAGGGAATAACGGTGAAAATCAAGAAAATATGCAACTGTGATAGCTAACCCAGGCTATATAGGGTCACATTAAACTTCAGATTTTTAACAGTGTGGGGTGGGGTTTAGTACGGCCATTATCTGTAGTGGTAAAAGGAGGGTAATATTGTGGATAACTTGTTCTTTCTCCCTCTTCCTTCCCTTATATCAATTGACCTCCAGGTATGAACATACATTTCTTCATAGTTATAGAAAGACTGATCCAGACCTTCTTGTCTTGTTTCTGAGTCTCATCCCATCCCTGGATCAGTTCCCTACATTCTACTACTTACAGAAATAGCATTGTTACAATGAGTAGCCTAAGCCACACTGCAGGAGGCTTCAGCTTCGAGTACTTGCACCGTGTATACATAGCTCTGTGCATGTTACTGTGGTTTGGCCCTACTGTGCAGTGTTGCAAGAGTGCTGAATTCTGCTGTATAGACAATGCCAATGACATTTCCTTAGCCTCGGTTCCCAGGCCTTCCCCGGTGCGAGTTTTGATTGTGCGGGGGAGGGAAACATTTGAAATTGGGGAAGGCCTGGGATGAAACATCACGTGAGGGTAGACGTTGGGTAGACGCGCTAGCGCGCGCCGCTGTTGGCCTCATTCACAAATTGTATATACTCGCGAGAGCTGAGGTACATGACTGGTGAGTATGGAGTATATATACGCTACGCTTTACACTGGCGTAAGTCTAGCTCTATTCTCGAACTAGAACTTTAGGTAGTAACTTTGAGGTCAACGGGGCGCGCGCTCACGTCTTCCCTCACGTGATGTTTCATCCCAGGCCTTCCCCGATTTAAACGCACACAATTACGCGCAACGGGGAAGGCCTGGGAACCGAGGCTAACATTTCCTTACATGCATGTGTGGTTGTACTCTATCAACAGCTGTCATTGTATATGTAGTACGTAGTATACTTATTGCAATCTGCAGAAATTCAGGGAACAAATAATTTTGTATAGTGGAATGGTTTTACAGTGTATTACAGTGGAACCTCCGAAGAAAGGACACTTTGGGAACGGCACTTTTGTCCTTTCTTCGGAGGTTGTCCTTATCTCGGAGGTTCATGAAATATTTTAATTTTATATGATGGGGTGGAATAATATAAGTAATGTAGCGAAGTTTGTGCATGAGTTAGTATGTAAAATACTCAAATAAAGTTGTCTGTCTTGCTGATTGATGTGTAATATTGACAGTCCTATCAATTGTGTGGCCAATACACACTTCTTCTGTGTCCTTTGAATGCAAGGAACTTGGACACATACATTCTCTAAAGCAAGTACTGCTTCCTTGTAACGCATGTGAGGTTTCGCTGTATACACGGTGAATTTACTCACGTTGCGCTCGTACATAGCGCCGTACTGCGCAAGCGCAACTGTGCAATTTTAGGGGAGTGGCTTCCGGGTGTCCGCTATTTAGAGTCAAAAATGCATGGTGGAGCGCCGTTCGGCCCAAAGATTTTGTCCGCTGTCCGGAATCGGGAAGCGTCCGCTTCTCGGAGGGTCCGTTATAGGAGGTTCCACTGTACTCTGTATGAATCATTGATGACTGTTTGATTGGCTGTGCATTTGGTTTTTGGACATTGTAAACTGTAAAATCATTTTGGTTATAGCTAAGAGCAAAAATTGTTTGTTGCATGACTTTCATCCCATATACCTCTATTAGTTCACTATATCCTAGAAAATCACTATGTGCCGTTAATCCTCAGCGCGCATGCGCAGTACGGTCTCTGAAAACGCGCAGTTGCAGCCGTTGAAAGCCATGCATATGTGTACGGTCGGCCATTTTCCTTCGGAAAGCGCGCGCGCATGTGTATTATAGAGTACTCTATCAACTGTTTATGTAGTACTTAGTATTTTGTAATCTATTGATGATGAACTGATAACAGGTGTAACCTCATGCAAGTAGGAAAACTAGATATTTCTTGACTTGAGGGTATAAAGCACAAACTATAATTAGAATCATTACATGTGTCAAAAGGCTACACTAGCTACACTATGCTACACCAATCACACAGTTTCAGAGTTGAGTTTTGTGAATTGCCATTTGTCATGCCTCCAAGCAAGGTCTGTACACAATGGCATGAATTCATGGCACAGAGGGTTCTGCACTTTAGTGCATTCATTATTCACTAGATTACTGAATTCCATTCTGTGTGCATGAGTATTCTAATATGTAACATCATCCATGCATACTGTGCACAATGAATGCATGTTGACCAGCTACTAGATCTGATAACTGATGAACGGTACATATATGGTGAATGGCATAGTATGCATACACTTTATTCTCACCAATTGTAACAACACTATAGGTTTATCACTACATGAATAACGTTTTGCGTGGGCGGTACTCGGAGGACCAAATTACTGACTAGCAGCATACAACTGCACTCTGTGCTCTTGACAGAAAAGTCTAAGAGAGTAAGAAGTGGCAAAGTTCTAGAGTTGTGTGATAGACTACTGTGGTTTAATATTGTGAGGAGAAATTATTGACTATAGCAACATACAACTACAGTTTGTGTTATTGACGGAGTAGAGTATATAAGAAGTGGCACAAAATTCAGAGTTGTGTGATAGACTACTGTGGTTTAGTATTGTGAGGAGAAAATGACTGTATTGCGTCCCAACCACAGCTTTTGGAGATACCAATGCTTGGATATAGTGATTCCTTTTATTATTTCAGCTTTCACCTTGATCTATCTTGTAATCAGCTTCTTACTTTTTTGTTGTAAGCGTTTCAATGATCAACAAGCACCCAAATTTGAGCAAGTTGGTTGTTGTAGTGACATCATCTACCCTTGTACAAAACTAGTGTTCAGGAGGTCCCTTAAGAAAGAAAGGAATGACAGTGGATCTACTTACAGATTTAAGCTCCGTCGTCATATAATTCACAAGTATGATGTGTTTTTCCTCTGTTCACTTACTTTATGGATTATATCGTTGGCTTTCTTTGCTTTCTGGGACACTTTTTTGATCCAGCAAACATATGGCTGTGATCCACGACTTGATTGTTTTAATCTTATTGAGCCTAAGAATCATTGCATTCCAAAAATTAAGCCAATTGACAACTGTATACATCTCAATGCCACAGAAAATATATTTTGCTTTGAGTTTGTGTTTGATGTTGTTGGAGGTTTTTCATCTGCAGTTGGTGTTTTTGGCATTTCTGTTCTTTATTTCAATATGAACATAACAATATTGAACTGGTTGGCAAGGAACTATGATCGTTCTTGTAGTTTCAAATTATGTTATATATTGACTGCTTTCATTATCATTGCATTACCAGTGACCATAATAATTCTCTGTGTAATCGTGGTTCTCAATTTTATTGATTTTTTTGAAAAAAGTGGCCTACTCCATTACCAAGTTTTAATTTATTGTATTGGGTTTGTAATCCTTGCAATTATTTCTACAGGAATGTCTTGTGCTAATAGAATAAGACGCCAAGCAGGTTATGAAACCTTAAACTAGTAGAATTTCCCAATAGGAATCGTTCTTTGCTATAAACACACTCTACTTAAGATGTAGTGAATGTTTTTGTTGGTATATTAAGTGCATTTTTCCTGCTAGCTATATAATTATTATACAAAACATAACTCATGTGTGTGCGCCACTGTAAAATTAATTTTGTCATTGCAAAAATTGTTTGTTGTTAGTATATGTTTTTTTATCCCATACTTGCATCAAATCATCATATGATAATACTCCCTATAGACAATGACTATTCCTTACATGTCTGCATGTTGATAGAGTAGTATACTATTCCACAATGCCTCTACACATGTGACTGTTGCCCCAGAGATTACATACTCTTTACAGTATGCAGTGTACATATGTGACATATGTGTCACATTAATAGTCACATGTTTCGATGTTCGATGGAGGATTGTATGTCAGTGAGAGTGGTTGGGATAAGTGTGTCCAGCTGCAGGTGGTAGTTAATAACTTAAGAATTGATCCTTCCACTGTTATATAATATAGTAGTACCTCTATTCAGATACGATGCTCAGGATGTGCGCATGCGCATGATTTCGACAATGGCAAGATTCCCAAAATCCTTGTACAAAATTATAAAAACCGTTGTACAGAGACGCGACTGTTTGCGCGTGCGTACAAATTGGCTGTGATTCAGTACGTGGGTTACAATATCCGGGAATTTGCCGCTTGTGGTGAGCAGAACTAATGAAACTCTGCGCCCAACATTCGCACGATGTACCAGCCATTCGTGGGTACGGTCTGCTTACTATTGTGGCCATATAAGAATATCCGGCAGCTCGCTTGAGTGTTTTTTACTCATACCAGACGAATATATCCACAGAGGATGTAGTTAGAGTGACTGCTCTCAATCTTGAAAACAAGATGCAAAAGATTGAGGTAAGCTACGTACGTATGAGGCAAAGAAGAGTGAATGTCAACAGCCTCCTAGTAGTACAAGTGAGCATGAATGGGGGTGGCAAGCGTACCAAGGACACTAGCAATGCCAGTGGTATTTCTCCTTTCGCTTCATTTTCTTGTCCATTATTTAAAAGAGCCCCTTTAGCTATATATGCACAACCACAACCCACCCACTAAAAGTCAATTCAGTCCAGTTCACTGTCATAGTTTGTCAAAGGCTATTCATAAGTTTTTGTGGTCATCTTAGTTGATTATTATGTATAGTAACCTTAAAATTGGCAGTAGAAAAAATATTTCTTTTAGTTGAAGCACAGGAAAATCATTGCACACCTTATCACTTCATCTTCAACATATTATGAATAACACATGTCAGGAGCATATGAGCCGCTGAAAGCTGAAAAGGAGCGTCCAACTACGCATTGTAGCACGGAACGACATTTAAATTTGAACCACTTAACGCACCTAGGCCTTCCAAAAAAGGAGCGCGATGTGTACCGTACGTGTAAGCTACAGCGTTAGCGAGAGCGTTATCACAACAACACTTAGTTAAGGGTATTACCCGTCACCTATTACTCCTTATAGGGAAGGTGAGTTAAGTGGTTCAAATTTAAATGCCGCTTAAATTTGAACCACTTAACGCACCTTCCAAAAAAGGAGCGCGATGTGTACCGTACGCGATTTTTTATCTGACGTAAACTTTTCGAACTTAGTCTGTGGCCGCTAGTGAGTATACTGGGCGTGGCGTGTGAATTATTTGAGCAAGCCAGGGAGGAAAAATGCACACTTAGATAAGTCACGAAGAACTTCTAGATCTGACATGTGACCAGACTAAGAGAAGCCCAGCCTGGGTCTGGCAACACTATTCCTCTGGACTCTGCTTATTCCTGGATCCAGAATCGGCCTAGATGGCTCGCACCTACGCACGACCACCAACAGAACTAGCAGCAATCTTCTGAAGAGCACAGTGAACGTTTGAAGCTCATTACTAAATGTTAACCAAACGCGCGCCACATGATATAGAACCTATATAAATTATTGCACAAACATGTACAAAAACAAATATGAGTATTTAGGCTGAAGTGATGACGTGTCACTGATATGGTCCAGGCTGCGTAGTAACAGGAGATAAGAGTGCAAAGCTGACACTCTCTGACTTCATACGCTCAGGAGATGTGTGATACAGCCCCTGAGCACCACCCGAGAAGTGTACGTTGTTGTAAGACTGCACGAGCACCCCGATAGTTGATTACAAGCAATCACTGCAGTCTGTAAACGCGCATACCACCAATAGTTGGTCGATCAACAACAACTAGACTGGGCATATGGCCTTGGGGACCTTAGAAGGTGTAGGGAACGAAGCCGTCAGCTCGAATTTTGAACTTTGAACTTTGGAACTTTGCCTTCCGAGACTAAGTTCGAAAAGTGTACGTCAAATAAAAAATCGCGTACCGTACGTGTAAGCTACAGCGTTAACGAGAGCGTTATCACAGCAACACTTAGTTAAGGGTATTACCCTTCACCTATCACTCCTTATAGGGAAGGTGAGTTAAGTGGTTCAAATTTAAATGCCGCTCTACGCCTTCGGCGGCTCATATGCTCCTGCATATGTATAGTCAACCCCACATAAATAGTCTCTCTATCACACAGAAGTTACGGAAGCAGGTGGTGCACCTTACATTCCCTCGCTCCCATATGCAAAAAGATGTGAATATTATAGTCACCTAGAGATAGCACTACATGAGATAAACGAATAGTCCCTCTCTATATAGTCAATGCAATGCCTTATTATGCAACTAATCATGGGGTGACCATAAATATATTTTGCAGTGCATGAGATAGCCATAAATGGTTTGTGTAATTTTATCACTACTTAGGACACATGCACAGCAAAAATTTACCCATCTGTAGTCATCTCAGTTGCATAAGGCATTGGATTGACTAGGTGGTAGATGAACTATTTGCTTATCTCATGTACAGTGCTAGGTGATCAGGACTATGTTTGGCAAGCAGAGCAAGCCCACCTAGTTGTGTCAACAGGCCAATTTTTCTATATTTGTGACGGACACTGTACATACCGTAATGTTTTACATGAGTTCTAATTTTACGCTAGGTGGGCTCGATCCGCTCGCCAAAAATGCACTGCATTCACCTCTATCACACAGAAGTCACGGAAGTTGGTAATGGCAGGTGGTGCATCTTACATTCCTTCCCAAATTCATAAAGATGTGAATAGTATAGTCACCTAGAGATAGCACTAAACAAAGAGTCTCTACGTATATACTACCCACGTGCACTCTAAAGTCAATGCAATGCCTCATTATGCAACTGATCATGAGGTGACCATAAATATATTTTACAGTGCATGAGATAACCATAAATAATTGTATCACTACTTAGGACACACTGCAAATATTTTAACCATCTATGGTCATCTCAGTTTCATAAGGTGACTAGGTAACAGATGAACTGCTTGTTTATCTCATGTGGGAATATATTAGATGATTGTGACTATATTTAGCAAATGGAGCATGTGTCAACAGGCTGATTTTTCTAGCATATTTTGTGACACGCACTGTACATAAAATAATGTTTTACGTGAGTTCTAATTTTACAAGTAAATAAAAAATTTAGGAAATTTGAAGTGTAATATACAGATTGCGTAAAAAATGAACAGAGACGAGATTGGGACACAGACATGTTATGATATATCAATGTAACATTATGGGTACGTCGATATATCATAACATGTCTGTGTCCCAATCTTGTCTCTGTTCATTTTTTACGCAATCCATATAGCTATTACACTTCAAATTTCCTAAATTTTTTATTTACTTGTCCCTTGTCATTTTTTAACTATTGTAAGCAATAATAATTATTCTCCCTAGCATGTGCTCTCCATATCCATAAACATCTGGCCAAGTATTGCTTGTAATCACACTCTGAGCTACTGTATAATGTGTGATTAGTAGGGCGTGGTTTGGTTGCAAGCAGCGGCTGCGTAAACTTTGGGGTAACTACAAATACTATATATAACTATGAGCAAACCTGCTAGCAACGTACATTGTACTATCAGTCACCAGCGCTTTTGGCTTGGTGGTATATAGTATCGTGGTAGAATAGGATGCCGTTTCTTCAGCAGACGGTATATAAGTTACCCAGGCACGTACGTAGAGGCAGACCCAACACACTGTATGCGTGTGCAGTGTTCTGACGGTGAGAGTAGCACAAGAATCGTCAACGCATCTCTCTTTTGCTTATGTAGTACTACAATGTCAGTGCCAGTTGCAATATAAATCGTTAACACATTTCTCTATTATCTGCCAGTTCACTCTGCGCCTAGTTGCTACGTACGCGAGTTGCTAAGCATTTAAGCATGCGCGGCAGATGTAAATGACGTCATTAACGAGTCTTGTCTCATTACGTAATCGTTTTATTGTATGACGCATGCAAACTATATTATACGTAAAACGTATGTACTAAGCACGTACATTCAAAATGAAATTACGTAATCGCTATATATATATGTATATGTATTGCATGGAGAGGGATGTTAACATCAGTATTACAAGAATCACGAGGGTTAACAACATATGCTTTTGTTATGTCAATGATATCTCTACACATGCTGACTTTCAGGTTGATGGTTACCATGGTTGCTGAGTTTTGCTCATTAGTTATCCCCATTCATAATACATTGCTGGGAGAGATAACGATCAACTACCTCTATTTCCCAGTACGCATTGATACATTTCCACATGCAAAGATTCAATTTCATTGATTTTATGGTCATTGAGTTACGCTTCTTCAAGAAGAAGAAGAAGAAGAAGAAGAAGATGAAGAACATGGCAAAAATGTGAAAAGCACTTTTTGAGATATTAGGCATGTCTTACATCACAGATCAACCATTTTTTGTTTCATGGTTATTTTCACATATTCTTCATCTTACTATCATTAAAAGTGAAATCAACTTCAAATTGAAAGTGAAAATGAACAAAATGCTTATATATGGTTTTCAATGGGGATAGACCATAGCAATCCCTATATACACAGTATTACTGTACTGTGTGATGCCAGATGGGCTCGATCCACTCACCAAAAATGTGCTGCATTCACCTAGTAATATCCACATCTGATGAGATCCATATGGGAAGGAATGTAAGGTGCACAAAAATGTGCTGCATTCACCTAACATCTGATGAGATCCATATGGGAGGAATGTAAGGTGCACCACCTGCCATTCTGTTTATCTGGTAGTGACTATACATCTGTCATTCATATGTTCAAGATGAGGTGCGAATGAATGATATATTTAAGCAATGATTTTTCTGTGCATCATGCAGCACTCTTTCAATAATACTTTAGCATGTATGTTGGCAAAAATTCTTAAATACTGGGAAGGTGGGTGGTGTCAATTCTGGTAGAGTAACAGATCAAAGGCTAAAGTGTGCCAACATATCATGTGTGGCACACTTATTACATCATTAATTACATGAGACTAGCTAAGGGAGTGGTTAGTGACTAGGAAAGAGATAATGACCATGGAAACGGCAACAAATTAGTTGTTGCATGGGCCTTCGTGTTACACAGGATGTGTTGGTACAGTTATGATGTAGTCCTTCAGACCTGCGGCCCTCAGACTGTACATCATAACTGTGCCAACATATCCTGCAGGGTCGGCGGAGACGGTGGGGCAGGTAGGGCATTTGCCCTACCACTTTTGGAGGTCCATACAGTAAATGACGTGTGCTATGATTTATACCCGAGATAGTGAAGTAGGCTAGCTGCGTTCGCAGTCATGCAATTGCAAATTCAGCCTGCCAATGTAGCGGTATATATAGCCTAGTCCGGAGTCGTCCGATTTCGCTTCGTACGCCGCGGCCGCGTAATGCCATGGGTGTGGTGAACACGTGCGCGCGCGCACGCGTCATTTAGCTCGCACTCCATTTGCCCTACCACCCTACGTGGAGCTGCTCCGGCCCTGTCCTGTGTGACACTCAGGCCCATGCAACAACTAATACATATTACAGAGTAGTAAGTAAAGTAAACAGATTATACTGATTATGAGCAGTCTAAATATATATGATGTCATTGTCCCTATTGTACACAAATGGTTGTGATTGTTCATGAGATCATGACATTACTGAATTTCATTGTATGTGCTGTGTGTATGCAACTATGTGATGTGACATCATCTATGTATATGCTCTGTGTAATGAATATGACCATCTGATATATAACTGCTGAAATTTGCATGGTGAATATAGCATGTATAAAACCATCCATACTGTTGTAGCTGTTCAGCAATTGTTACATGAATAACGTTTTTGTGTGGGTGGGTACTCAGATGACTATAAATGACTGACTAGCAACATACAACTACAGTTTGTGCTAGTGACTGAAGAAGAGTAAGAAGTGCTACAGTTGTATATTAGACTTCTGTGTTTTAGTATTGCGAGGAGAAAATGACTTCACTGCATCCCAACTACAGTTACGTGACTTACCAATGCTTGGATGTAGTGATTCCTTCTATTATTTCAGCTTTTATCTTTATCTATCTTGTAATAAGCCTCTTACTTTTTTGTAATAAGCGTTGTAGGGATGGACAGATATCCAATAAGTGTCCAGACAGTTGTTTTGGTGACATCATCTATCCTTATGCAAAACTAGTGTTCAGGAGCTCCCTAAAGAAACATAAAGAGAATGATGATGAAAGATCTCCTTACACATATAAGCTCCATCGTCGTGAGATTCACAAGTTTTGGATGTTTTTGCTTTCTCCACTTACTTCATTGATTGTATCATTGGGATTTTTTGCTTTCTGGGACACTTTCTTGATCCGGCAAACATATAGATGTGATCAACAGCTTGATTGTTTTCAACTTGTTAATTCCCATCCACACATTAAGCCAATTGACAACTGTATACATCTCAATACCACAGAATATGTAACTTGCTTCGAGTTTGTGTTTGATGTTGTTGGAGGTTTTTCATCTGCAGTTGGTGTTGTAGGCATTTCTGTTTTTTATTTCAATATGAACCTAACAATCTTGAACTGGTTGGCGAGGAACTATGATCATTCTTGCGGTTTCATATGTTATATATTGACTGCTTTCTTTATCAATGCGTTGCCATGGATCATACTAATTATCAGTTTAATCGTGGTTCTCAAATTTGTTGATTCTTTTGAAAAAGGTGACTTAATCCATGACCAAGTTTTAATTTATTGTTTTGGATTTATAACCCTTGCATTTATTTCTACAGTAATATCCTATGCTAATAGAGCTAGGCGCCGAGCAGGTTATGAAACCTTGAACTAGTAGAATTTCCTTAATAGGAAATGTTCTTTGCTAAACACAAGATGTAGTGAAGATTTTTGTTGTTATATCTTATAATTATTAAGTGTGTACTTTTCCTGTGCATGCTAGCTATATAATTATATGCACTGACTATAAAAACAATACTTATGTTTTATCAACGTTGTATATATCTATCATTGCAATGTTATAATATTCATGTTATATATCTCATAAATTTTGTATCTCTAAGTGAGTGCATATGCACATTTATTATTAACTCTCGGCGCGCATGCGCAGCGAGGGTTACCTGACTGTTAGGTCACATCTCACCTCTGGAGCGTCTGTTTGTCCTGAAAATACTGTCACGTTCCCAGCGGGCAACGGAGGTCAAAAATATTTGTGCATGAAGTTTTCTCTGAAACAGCTCCGTTGCAGAGACGGTGGGGCAAGTAGGGCTAGAATTATTAGGAGCCTCGTCCCGAGACCTTCTACATATGTATATCCAACAGCTGTGTATGGTTGAACCTGCTCATTAGATTAGGCACACATGCACATGCGCACACTTCAACGGAAATTTAACCACGCCCAAAGGGCGGCATGAAAGCGCAGGCTATACAGGTCAGGTCACTTCTCAGAGTCACGTTCATCGCTTTGCTTCTATAAGCTGAATCTCTTCAAACTTCTAAATGTTAGTGCCCTCAATTCAGTGCTTTAGTATTGTGAGGAGAAAATAACAGTAATACGTCTCAACTACAGCTATTGGACTTACCAATCCTTGGATCTAGTGATTCCTTCTATTATTTCAGCTTTCACCTTGATCTATCTTGTAATCAGCTTCTTACTTTTTTGTTGTAAGCGTTTCAATGATCAACAAGCATCCAAATTTGAGCAAGTTGGTTGTTTTAGTGACATAATGTACCCTTATACAAAACTAGTGTTCAGGAGGTCCCTCAAGAAGAAAGAAAGCAATGACAGTGGATCTACTTACAGATTTAAGCTCTGTCGTCATATAATTCACAAGTATGATGTGTTGTTGCTCTCTTCACTTACTTCATGGATTATATCGTTGGCCTTCTTTGCTTTCTGGGACACTTTTTTGATCCAGCAAACATATGGCTGTGATCCACAAACTTGATTGTTTTAATCTTATTAAGCGTAATCATCATCGCATTCCAAAAATTTAGCCAATTGACAACTGTATACATCTAAATGCCACAGAAAATATATTTTGCTTCGAGTTTGTGTTTGATGTTGTTGGAGGTTTTTCATCTGCAGTTGGTGTTGTAGGCATTTCTGTTCTTTATTTCAACATGAACCTAACAATATTGAACTGGTTGGCGAAGAAATATGATCGTTCTTGTAGTTTCAAAATATGCTATATAGTGACTGCTATTTTTGTCATTGCATTGCCATCAACCATAATAATTCTCTGTGTAATCATGGTTCTCCATTTTATTGATTTTTTTTGAAAAAACTGGCCTATTCCATTACCAAGTTTTAATTTTTTGTTTTGGGTTTGTAATCCTTGCATTTATTTCTACAGGAATGTCTTGTGCTAATAGAGCTAGACACCGAGCAGGTTCTGAAACCTTGCACTAGTAGAATTTCTCCAATAAGAAATGTTCTTTGCTAAAATCACTCTAGTTAAGATGTAGTGAACATTTTTGTTGGTATATTAAATCTTATTATTATTAATAAGTGCTAGCTACACCTTATAACTCATGTGCACACGCACTGTAAAATCAATTTTGTCATCATACCAAAAATTATTTGTTGTTAGTATGTGTTTTTCATCCCATACATGCATTAGATCATCATGTGATACTACAATATTAATAATTGTATATACTCTCTAGACAATGACTATATTCCTTACATGTGTGGCTGTTGATACAGTACTGTCAACAGGCAGGTATATAATTTAGTCCAGTTGATGTATATGGGTTCCTGTCTCATACCGGTTCCATCTGTGGATGTGGTTGGCTCGTCCTCCACTGGTGGTGGATGTGGCTTCAGATTTGGTTTCTGTCATATAACTACGTAGTTTTATGACACAAATATATACATTACACACAGATAGACAGACAGAGAGAAAGCGCTGTCTGAACAGTTCAACTACACGCAGAAGCTCTAAAGTGTGCGTGAATCTTATTGCAGCAGATTATTTAAACTACTAGGATAGTAGCTAGCTGAGAAAGGCAGGAGCTGTAGATACTAAGTTTAAAACTAACTATTACTAATAAATCCCTATATGTGACTGTTAACTAGAGACACCCAGCATGCTCAGCTGTAAAGAGTATGTATGTAATCTCTGGGCCAACAGTCGCATGTGCAGAGGCATTGTAGAATGGTGAACTACTCTATCAACAGCCACACATGTAAGGAATAGTTGTCAGGGGCATAGGCGCCGGAAAGGGCGGGGGGGGGAGCCTGCCCCCCCCCACTTTTGCCAGTTAATATACGTATAGAATCTATACAGCGAAAAGCCATTCGTAATGGTTAGGTAAGGCTTACCAGCAGAAATATTTGTCGCTCAGCAGTACTAGTGTGCGCGCGCGGGCCGCGCGCGAACTCGTGCGTCATAATTTAGACAAGAGCGCATGATAAACGGGGGGGGGGGGGGGGGGGGGGGGGGCGTGTAATTTCAATTGTATGTATATTCAGTCAGTGTGTGGTAGATTGTCTCGGGTGAGAAGTTGTCTTCCCCTCACCACCTCCTAGGTCCTCCACTGCTCTCTCCACTGGCACCAGGTGCTCTCCTCTCTCTCTTCTTCAAACCATGGTGCTCTCCTCTCTCTCTTCTTCAGTACATTGGCATAAGCCTGCATGCATGCAGACTCATTTTATATCACTTATTAACCACAATAACATTTACCCTTAATTTGACTAAAATCCTCATTCCGATTGTCAATGTTACTTTGTATTATACACGCAATAATAAATTAACTACATAATTTCTACACATATGGTTCACATAAGTATCTTTCATTTCTTCAAAAATAGATACAGTGGAACCTCTCTTAACGGACACCTCTGAAGAGCGGACACCTCCCTTATAACGGACACTTACTCAAGTCCGGATTGTAGCTCCATAGACTCCAATAGTAAAGCAACCCCCGAACAACGGACACCTCGCTATTCCGTATAACGGACACGTTTTTTGTCCCGTAATCGCCAACGGCAATACAAATAGACCTCGCTATAACGGACACTTGGCCACACCTACAATAACCACACCCACAATCCAATATTCAGCTGGCTGTAACAGACAGCAAATTCAATTACGACCAGGCGCACGGCCGGGCGTGTCACTATAAACTTCTAGTACTGTATCGCTCCCTAGCCCTTGTACCGGTACCGCGTACTATGCGGGTAATTGGCCTACGGCGATGTCGATGCGCGCGCTTGTGTAAAACGTGAGGGCGACGAATTCGTAGTTGCTGAATACCCTAGCCTAAGGAGGGCTCCTTTGCAGCCCTGGATACCCCCCTAGATCCGCCACTAAGCCACCAAAGTAGGTTCTCTGATAGATACCGTGGTGTCCTTACTGTATGAAAGTCTAGCCTCAGCTAGAGAGGCTACAATGGATGAATTATGATTACTACATGTATATATATTACAGTAATAGTTATTATGGTCATTAAAATATCGAACCTCTCTACTAAGGACACCTCTCTATAACGGACAAACTGGCTTTCCCCAATGGTGTCCGTTATAGAGAGGTTCCACTGTATTGCTTTTATTTCAACTATACAGCAACCATGGAAATTCCCCCATCATTAAAGTATAACATTGGTTTATGTAATATTTGTGTAATATGTATTTATGTAATGTCCTGTTCTCTTTCTTGGTTCTCACACACTAATCTTGTTTTTTGTATCACATGCAGGTACACTGCTAAGTCTCCCAATTCTCACAAACTGTTTATGTATCTCTTGTTAACATGTTCCCATCTTTATGTCTATATTTCATATTCTGTTGCTGGTTATATAAATGTAGAGCTGTAATTGGTGTATTGAACTTGTATTTGGTATATGTTAACTGTTTGAGCGCAGTGAACCCGCCACTACATTGGAGTCAGGAGTCAGGCCCTGCAATTTTGCTGTGGAACCAAGCATGTGTGATTTACCTCAGACTCTCGAAACTCTCGAAAAAGAGGCTACAGAGCTGTCTGTGATGGTAACAGAAGCCAAGCGAATAATAGTTAATTTGTTCTCCGAGAACAACCGGCAACTCTGGTCCGTATATCCGAGCGAAAAATCGATCAAGACTACGCCGACATCGTCCGCGTCGGCCTCAAGTAGGCCTACACCTCCGCCGTCACCCCAAACGTATGAAGTGGTACCAGTAACTGGACTAACGGACGATACCGGAACGTTTCTTGCTTCCATTATGGATTCACTAGGCAAATCCACACAGCAATGGTTTGACGGTAATATGCATAATGACTCGTTCTGGACAACGTTTTTCCACACGCTCATGATAGAACTCTCAGGAGGGCTGATGGAATGTGTGGGACATGTGCAAACTGAGGCAGAGGTACGCTACCAACTTATCACTCCTTTACTGAAACGTATAGCACATAGCGTACCCATGATACACAACCCGGAAGGGTATGTAGATCTCCAGGATGGCGCGAGTTATTCTTCACTCCTTGGCTACGAACAGATAACGGAAGAACGGCTGTACATGCACCCGAGGATCCAAGCCGGGTATTGACTATATATGTCCTTGCTGGGCGAACTAATCAAGGTGATGTGCTCTATTGCGTACCAGTTGAGACAAAAAAGAAGGGTTTGACTAAGGACATGGCGCAGTTGGCTCAATACATGTGCTCTCTCGGTAGGCAAGCAACCTCTACATCTACATGCGTAGGGTATTTACTGGATGGCACATCCTTATGGATGCATCCTTATGGATGGCATTTGCACCACTAGTAGTTATGTCAGCTGGAATGCTAGTATATACCCATCGTCCTTTTCACCCCTGCTCTTGAGTGGCGTGTTGGAACTACTTTTAACAGGGGAGTGTGTGTAGGCATGTGTATGCTACAGCAGCTGTTCATGAAACAAGTACCGGTCACTACCGCAGTCCTGAATGATTGCTTTGGAGGGAAGGGGACAGTAATAATAGAGGCCGGGAAAGCTTTAATGAGTGAGACACTCTCCATGTTACCTATAGCCCTGGGCCATCTGATTGCTACACCTATGTTGAAACAATTAAAAAGGATTTGGAAGAATTAAAACTAGAGGTGTTCAGACTGACAGAACTCCTTCTAGAACACTACATTGTACCTAGCAGAGATATAAAAGGAATTAAATTACGAAATGCCCTAGCCTCAATTGACAGAGACCCTCTCATCACCATCATTGGACAGTACAAATAAGTGTACATGTATATCAAATGTGCCTTTCTTTCTAAGCATCTCATGGATGATTAAAAAGTCATGTATACTTGGTTTGGTGTTTGGCGTCTTTGATGGTTTAATTACCGCGGCCTTCTCCTTCATGCTAAGTTCGAGTTCACCAGTTCATCTGGTTTGTGATGCTTGGGTTGAGGTGCTTTGGTTGCTTTGTATTGTATATGTGATTCGAGCCCAGCCAGCTGAGTTGCCTCGGTAGCTCAGTTGGTAAGAGCGTCGCCTAGAAAGCGGACGGTCGTGGGTTCGAGTCCCACCCGAGGCAGCTTTTTTCTTTGAAAAATACTGCCTTGGGCGAGTTGTGTTGTGTTGCTTTGTCTTTCTGTTGTGTTGTGTTGTTGCCTTGCCTTTCTTTCTAAGCATCTCATGGATGATTAAAAAGTCATGTATATCAAAATGAAATTGAGATGATGCGTATGAGGGTAATACTGAAGTTCATGTCCTAGAGACATAACCCACCTAATACACAAGCTCCCATGGGAACAATCAAAGCAACTCAACCATTTGAAAAGCTATCATGTGACATCATGGGACCACTTCCAGCATGTAACCAAGGACATAGATAAAGTGTAAAAAAACATTTCATTAAAATGTTGAAGGATGTAGGGAGGGTAGTGCCAAAAATTAAAGAAACAAGATTGTAATGACCCGAGTGGTGCATAGTGAACAACTGATTATGATGTGCCCCTCATACACAACTTAGGTGGAGAAATGATAATTATGCATGTAGAAATTTGCATGCATGACGACGACTAACAACGTAACATATAGTTCGGAGTTCAGAGTTCACGCTACCACAAAGATTCTATTGTGTTCTATCACGCGATAATTGGTCCGGGGTAAAAAGTGGACCCCCCGGTCCAATTTTTGCCTGCGAAATATGGACCGCCTTGGCGAAAAGTGGTCCGGGCATACAAAAGCCTGCAGCGGTAGGCGAATAGCCACTGTCTATGCCAGTGTGGTCACCGACAAGGGCAGTACGCCAGAATTAACACAACGAGGGTGGTAATTCTCAAACAACACAAGTAGAACGCTGCCAGGAGTTTATCTGCGTTGTTCGCTGTAGTAGAACTATGAATACAGCGTATTTATCATGAAAAGGCAATCTGTGCGTGGAGCCAAGCCAGCTTTACTATTGTGCTGACTTTTGTTTCAGAAAACTCGACTCGAACCGGGTCCACTTTTGGCTGAGCGAAAACTGGACCGGTGTCACGGTAAAATGGGGACCCCCTAAAATAGGGACCCCCGTCCCCATAATCCCGGTAAAATGGGGACCCCCGTCCCCATAATCCCGGTAATATGGGGACCCCCGTCCCCATTTTACCGGTAGGATAGGGACCCCCTCGTGAGAATAGGGACCCCTAGATCTACTACTGTCACGGTGAGGTGTGGCGAATCAATAGGTCTACGGAGGCTGCACCGACGTAGGATAGGGACCCCTCGTGGTAATAGGGACCCCTAGATCATAGATATTCTCTATGCCTGGATCTGCTGCTCTCACAGGAATCAATAGGTCTACACACTGTTTTGTACGCACGACAATAGACTAGTACAGGAACCCCTCTAGCTCCGTGAGAATAAAAACCCCGCTCTTGCTTCTGTAATTATTCTAAAGCAAACAATTCTAATAGTACATATAAAATACAACATAATAGTAGTCTATTAATACAACTAAACACATGCATTGTATAAAACCGAGCATTACTGTGATGAAGGTGCAGTAGTACACGTGGAATGATACCATTCTAGGCATCTGTCACACCTTTTTTCTGCAGTGTTTTCCTCGTTGGGCTCTCTGTCCTAGCGTCCTCCATTGTCTTCTCCGTCGTATACCTCCCTCCATTGTCGTCTTCTCCCGTCATATCTTTCGTCGTTTCGTAAATTGTTGTTTAACCTTGTAAATCTCTCATCTTTGTTTGTTCTGTTAAAATAGATACTGCGGAGTCCCGAAAGCAGTTAACTTTTTATAGCCATTTTTGCAAGTTCTTTAGCAACATAGCCATATATGTCAACATCCGCCCGTCGAATTCAAAGTATGCTAGTAGACCTATAGCCTAAATACCGCGTCTGCACTTCTTACAGGCCATATTTCAACTTCTTTAGCAACCCTGCCTTCTCTCAACTGAGTCTTAACGTCAGAATTCACCCGTCACAGAACCTTTGTACCGCGCAGTCAGGGGTCCCCATTCTCACGAGAGGGTCCCCATTTTACCGGGATTATGGGGACGGGGGGTCCCCATTCTCATGGGGTCCCCAAAATTTTATGACACCGGACCCACTTTGGGTGAGCAAAAACTGGACCGGCTCCACTTTTGTCCATATTACTTCTTGTTAAGTGTTTTTATAAGAACCATCAGGAAATCTTGTAGCATCAGGGTTGAAACAAGAGCCACATTTCCGCAACAAACATACAAAAGCCTACACCGGTATGCGAATAGCCACTGCATGTGTATGCCAGTGTGAATATACTGACAAGGGCATGTAACGAGGGTGGTAAGGCTCAAACAACACTGACAAGTAGATCGCTGCCAGGAGTTTAGTAAAATTATGAACACATAGCTTAATATCAAAATCTGAAAAAGCGATCTGTATGTGGAGCCCACTTTTGGCTGAACGAAAACTAGACAGGTCCACTTTGGGCTGAGCGAAAACTGGACCGGGTCCACCATTGGCGAAGTGAAAACTGGACCGGGTCCACTTTTGGCCGAGCAAAAACTGGACCGGTCCACTTTTGGCAGAGCGAAAACTGGACCGGTCCACTTTTGGCAGAGCGAAAACTGGACCAGGTCCACTTTTGTTCGACGAAAACTAGACGAGTGTGTATTTTACTCAGACGACAGTCAGCAAACCATAACTGCAGCTATATGCAGTATACCATTTTTACTGGAAATGCAGCGAATCAGTAGCAGTAACGTGCACGTGGCCACGAACCTGGTTGGTGATGTGAATAGCAGAAAAGCCTAAACTCTCCGTCGTGGCACAGTACAATCATAAAGGTATCATTAGTAATGCTTTTTATACCCCCACAAATGGGCTAATGATCTAAAACTACACCCGGTCCACTTTTCGCTAGGGTGGACCGCTTTTTGCAACGAAAAGTAGACCGGGGGGGCAATTATGGCAACCAAAAGTAAACCGGGCGGTCCGCTTTTGGTTGCCATAATTGGACCCCCGGTCCACTTTTGGTCCGGTCCACTTTTTGCGTGACAGTTCCCTAATGCACGTGGCCACCAGTCAATCTGTGTGTCTGTGTGTGTCTATCTGATTCCCTATATTCTCAGACACTGTAAGCTTATATGAAGGTACCAGCAGCTTCGACACAGAGCAGACTTAGACTGAGCCAGTACATTTGAAAGGCGGTTTTATATGTTGTACGCATGCGCATCATCTCCTCTTGGGTTTTACACTTTAGTGCTTTCATTCTGTAATCTGGCCTATTCGAGCTAGTGAGGTGCTTGTCGAGTTCGCACACAACACAGTTCCGTCACACAGTCTCACAGACAGGAGCGATCTCAAAACTCTATTCTTACAGTGCACACATACACCTATATATATAAAGATCACGTGCATAGAACATTCTAGAAAGATCAGGTGCAACGGGTGACATGATTACATAACATTAAGTCATACACACATAAGAGTTACATAATAGTATCGACAGCTGTACAAACAACAAATGTTCTGCTACATACAAACACTTACAGTCTGCTACACAGTTCCCCGTCTTCTAGGAATTCGTCCCGAATTCAGTGGCTAACAGTAGGGTAGAGGCGGTTAGGGGCAGATCGCTGCCGTCGAGGGTAGCGTGGAGTTGGGGTAGCGGTGTCGGATGAGGGTGGGTGTAGGGTCTCATCTGCGATAGCAGGTTCTGGTGACCTCAGCGCACCATCATTAGCCAAACTGCCAGGGGCTGGCCCATCAACAGAACCACTTGCCGGGCAGCTGCATGGGTCCTCAGAATCGTCATCAATAAGTTCCAAACTGTCACCAACTTGAGGGCGTTGTGATGGCTGGGCCACTTGTGGTTGTTTGTTTGGGGTCCATGGCAGTCTAGTCCCCGCTGGGCAGGGTTTTAGTCGATTACGGTGGACCACAGGTCTCTTACGGCGGAGTTGCGTGTGCTGAAGACGGTACACTATGTCCGACAGTTTCTTAACAACTCTATATGGCCCTGTCCATGGTCGGTGCAATTTCTTCGATTTGCCCCGTGGTACAACCGTGCTATGCAGCCAAACGAGATCACCACATTTAAAGGGGCATCCGCTTGTCTTCAAATCATACTGTTTCTTCTGTTGTTCCAGCTGATGTCCCATATGTTCTCGTACATGTGCATATGCAGTTTCGAGACTGCTACGAAGTGTAGCAACATACCGTGGGATAGTGGAACTGGATGGGACTGTGGTCCCCAGCATGATATCCACAGGCATCCTAGCCTGGCGTCCAAACATTAGTGAGAAGGGTGAGTGGCCAGTAGTGGGGTGGATGCTAGTGTTATAAGCGAGGCACAAACGGCGTAGATGCTGCTCCCATTCGAATGGGTGGTCAGTGACAGCAGTGGCCAACATGTCAAGGAGGGTCCTGTTAAATCTTTCTACGAGTCCATCTGACTGGGGGTGGTACGGGGTGGTTCTAGACTTCTCAATCCCCAGAAGTTTGCAGACTTCAGTAATAATAGATGACTCAAAATTCCGCCCTTGATCCGAATGCAACTGTTCCGGGGGCGAGAATCTAAAGAAAAACTCATCGACCAGTTTGGTTGCTACTGTAATGGCCTCCTGGTTCGGGATTGGATAGGCTTCTGTGTAGCGTGTAAAGTAGTCTGCCACTACGAGGATGTAGGAATTGCCTGCAGTTGACTCTGGGAGTGGTCCCATGATGTCCATTGCAACCAGCTGCAGCGGGTAACTTGTCACAATTGGCTTCAGGGGTGCACGGGCTTTGGGTGCAGGTGTCTTGCGAGAAGCACAAGTGCCACAGTTGCGACACCAGTCCTGGACATCACGATGGTAGCCTGGCCAATAGAAGCGTTCCCGGAGGCGGCTGAAAGTCTTGTCCACAACTAGGTGCCCACCCATTGGTCCTTCGTGGAAGTCGGCAAGCACCTCTGTCCGCAGCGCTTCGGGAATAACAGTCTGGAGCCCTCCTGGAGCATTATCAGTGGGTTGGAACTGTCGACACAGGACACCACTATGTACAATCAGCTGGTCCCAGATCTGCAGGAGTCTTCGTGCGGCTTTGCTAACTGCTGGGAAGGACTTGATATCCGGTTTAGTGTCAACTTCCTTGCCCTGCAAGAGTGGCGCTAGTACTGCATCTGCTAGCTGCATCTGGCGAAGGTCACCAGTCTGAGAGTCCGATGGGTGCAGTGTAGTGACAGCTACTTCAGCAGTTGCATGAGTGTCCCGACCACACTGTCGGCAGGGCAATCTAGAGAGTGCATCAGCGTTCTTGTGGGCAGTTCCACGTCTATGCACTACTTCAAAGTCCAGCTCCTGAAGCCTTTCCAGCCATCTGGCGAGTTGGCCTTCCGGCTCTCTGAAATTCCTCAGCCAGGTGAGTGAACCATGGTCAGTTCGGAGAGTGAACTTCTGACTGATCAGGTATGGACGGTATTGACGGACATATGTCACCACAGCCAAGAGTTCCCGCCTTGTCACGCAGTACTGACGCTCTGACTTTGTCAGCAACTTGCTCCCATACGCGATTACTCTCTCTCGGCCATTCTCATCCAGCTGTGACAGAACACCTCCGATCCCAGTGTCACTGGCATCTGTGTCTAAAATAAATGCCCTGCTGAAGTCTGGGTAGGCTAAGACAGGAGCTGAACAAAGGCACTTACGAAGTTGATCAAATGATGTCTGGCATTCACCATTCCACGTGAATGGTGCAGTCTTCTCAGTCAGGCGGTGGAGTGGGCGTGCCAGCTGTGCAAAGTCTTTGATGAACCGTCTGTAATAATTAGCAAAACCAAGGAACTGCTGTGTTTCACGCTTGCAGGTAGGAACAGGCCACGTTGCCACCTTTGCTGTCTTCTCTGGGTCCGTAGCAACTCCATCACGTGAGATGATATGGCCTAGGTACTGCACTTGCTCCTTAAAAAACAAGCATTTAGAGGGCTTCAGTCTCAGACCTGATTGGTGGAGACGTTGAAACACAGCATTGAGGTTCTGGATGTGTTCTTCAAAGGACCGGCCAAGCACCACGATATCGTCAAGATACACCAGACACTGGGACCACTGGAGGCCAGTCAACACCAGGTCCATGAGCCTCTGAAATGATGCTGGGGCATTGCAGAGCCCAAACGGCATGACCTTGAATTGGAACAGCCCCTCCGTGGTGCAAAAGGCTGTTTTCTCCTTGTCAGCAGCCTTCATTTCTACCTGCCAATATCCACTCAGGAGGTCGAGTGTAGTGAACCATTTTGAGCCATGCAAAGTGTCCAGGGTCATGTCGATGCGAGGGAGTGGGTAGGCATCCTTCCGAGTCACTTGGTTCAGCTTTCTGTAATCAATGCAAAATCTTGTAGAACCATCTTTCTTCTTCACTAACACAACTGGAGATGCCCAAGGACTAGATGATGGCTCAATGATCTCCCGTTCCAACATCTGATTCAGCAGCCCCTTGACCTCTTCTCGACGGGAGGGTGGAATACGACGAACTGGCTGTCTGACTGGTGGCGAGTTGCCGGTGTTGATGCTGTGATGCAGTTTGTCTGTCCGGCCTAGATCTGAGGTCGAAGATGCGAAAACATCCGCATACGTGAGCAGAAGATGATAAAACACATCTCTCTCACCTGAGCTGAGCTCAGAACCACATTCCTCCACTAGCTGCCACAACATCTGCTGCTTTTCTTCGTCTACTCCCTCCGCTTCCACATTGCTTATGCTCCCGACTTCCGCCGGTGGTTCAATCGGCTGCATCGATGCAACCACCATGCCTGCATATAGTGTAACAGGTTCGTCTGATATGTTCACAACACTCACTGGTATGGAGGCTGACGTTGGTTTGACAATAGCACGGGACGGCAATGTGCTCATTCTTGCCCACAGTTTCTTCCACCAGCCAGACCCCATCTGCAGCTGTTTCACAATATGCCGGTACTTCAGTGACAGCACGAGGCAGGAGCTCCACAGTACTCATCATGCGGACTGATTGGATGGCTGAGCATGACTGAACAGGGGTTGGGGCATTCAGTGCGATGTGGCACCCACTCTTCCGTAGACGCAGTTGCTTTTGGCCTAGGTCAATCATTGCTAATTGTTCCTGGAGGAAATCAATGCCGAGAATAGCTTCAGATGTCAGGGGGCTAACCACTACAAAGTCAGTATGAAATTTCCTACCCCCTAGTTCAAAATCAATACATGCATGCCCATGAATAGTCAAGGGCGTACCCCCAGCACTAACCAGGGTGGCTCCAGACCATGGCTTCAGGGTAGGTCGCTGCGGTAGGGCCCTGGTCCACACATCCTGTCTGAGTAATGTGACAGCTGCTCCTGTATCCAACAGCACAATAACTGGAACTCCACCAACAAAGCCAGGCATTCGGTAACCCCCACTGACAGGAGAGACAGTGATCACTTCTTGGACCTTAGGAGTTTCACCTTCCGACACTCGGTCCGCAGTGTCGGAGGTATCTAGTATCCCTGCCCCCGCTTCTCTGGGCAGTGGCGGGACATGTGTCCAGTTTGTTGGCAGTTCCAACATACCCCAGAAAATCCCCTGCGTGTCCTTCTCGGCTGAAGCTGACCTTCACTTGCCGTCTGCTGCAATCTCTCCACCTGCTCTGTCAGTCTCTCAATCACACGCGCTAACTGGTCCACTCTATCAACAGAGTCCACGTTGACAGAAGTGGGTGCATCATCCGAGGGGAGTGTGGAATTAATGCCAGAGATTGTGTGAGGGGGCATATACGATTCCAGTTCCAGTGTTGCGGCAACAGCGTCATCTAGAGTGGTCGGTTGTTTCTGGCGTACACTAAAGGCAATTTGTGGTTGCGGTAGCTGGGCGAGGTAGGCGTTAATTGACAGGCATTCGCGGGCTTCCTCCTGTAGGCTGGGATAGGCCTTGTCTGCAAGGCTTCTTAGGTCGTCAGCGAAGTCAGCCCATCCTTCTGCTGCTCTCTTGCGTCTCGCTTGGAACTCCGCCTGGAACCTCGTGTGGCGAGACTCTGGGTCAAAACGCGCCTTGAGAGCATCACGCGTAGCTTCGAATGTCACAGTGGTCGCCGCAGGAAGGCGGTGGAGTGCCTTTTGAGCCCGTCCGGTCATACGCACTCTGAGCCACTTAAGTTTCTGCCCGTTGTCCCAACCGTTGACAGCTGCTACATTATCGAAGTGGAAGCACCAGTCACTCCAGCTTCCCGTACCGTCAAACGTCTCGGGTAGTACTAGCGGCCTTGTCCCGCCGAACGCGCGCTCATGTCCACCTCCAGCACCGCCAAAGTCTCCGGCGCGGTCTACAGCTTCAGGTTCCGTTCGCTCGCTACTCGACCCACTAGCACGGGCATCCTCAGTCTCTGACACACTCATCCTGCCGACTACGCCAATGTAATCTGGCCTATTCGAGCTAGTGAGGCGCTTGTCGAGTTCGCACACAACACAGTTCCGTCACACAGTCTCACAGACAGGAGCGATCTCAAAACTCTATTCTTACAGTGCACACATACACCTATATATATAAAGATCACGTGCATAGAACATTCTAGAAAGATCAGGTGCAACGGGTGACATGATTACATAACATTAAGTCATACACACATAAGAGTTACATAATAGTATCGACAGCTGTACAAACAACAAATGTTCTGCTACATACAAACACTTACAGTCTGCTACAATTCCATTTATGGCATGCTCAAATCACTAGCCTTAACCTATAATCCCCAATTATGCATTACCTCATAGACCATCTGACCAATGAGATGAGACCTACTCCGTCTAGTATAGGACCGTTATTAGCTACGTGGTGCATAATTGATCTGCAGCCGATGATTCTGCACCCGCTGCAAAGGGCACTTCAGTTAGGCGGATAAAGAGCGAGTTATGTTATCCAAAGCTGCCGTCGTATGCGCCTTGTTGGCTCTCTTCTCAGCAGGGTCGCAGGGCAACAAGGAGGCTAATGTTGACAACCATCACCGAGCTGCTCAGAAAGAACGGTTTCTACCGTTCGTCAGTCAACCAACAGCATTTCGTAGAGGCTCGCGATCGGAGATTTGTTTACCATACAGTGACGAGTACCGTCGCAGACTGGACCTCCTGCTGTGTGATAAAAAGTACATTCGAGCAGTATTCAATGAGATTGAAACCAGTAATTGCACTAACGAGTACTACAACGATACCGCGTTGTTTAATGGATGTGGCACTAATGACAACGGAGATGTGTGTGCAGGTATAGATGATTACATATACTACGACGTTTTTAATCGATGTTACAGATCGTTTTATACAAGTAAATGCAGCAGTGAATGCCAAACCACGCTCCGTCTGCTTTCCGATAGTGTTGGCTGCTGTATTCATGATGACGTCGACTATGATTTAGGAATGCCATCAGTGTGGATGAACTGTGACATAGAACAGCCAGAAGTATGTACTGACACTCCCAATACAGCAGATGTTTTGGCCAAAAACCGTATTATAAGCCCATGCACCAATAAATGCAGCCTAAGACAGCTTCTTTATGTATTTTGTAAGAACCTTGGTGAAAAGCAGGAGAAGATAAAGAGGGAATGTGGCATGGAAAATACACTTTCACATTGTGGATTTCATAATGGAGAATTTTGTGTTACAATGGACTTCCCGGATTCATACTTTGATACACTTTATAAAGAATGTTCAAATGTAAAAGATGGCATGTGCTCTACTTACTGCAGAAGTACTTTGGGAATATTTATCGACACAGTTGGTTGTTGTGTTCACTACTTCAATAGGTCAACCCTTTATGGATATCCAGGGCTATCACTTGATCTATTTTCTGCTTGTGATATAGAAGTTCCTGATACCTGTAACAGTTTCAACAGTAGGGCTGTTCCTGATGACTTTCTGGAATGTGCTGGTCGTACCATTAACGGTGGAGCAGCTCTTCAATCGGGAGTCTACACCATTGGGTTCATCATAATTGGTTTGATTGGTACTTATATATACTAGAGTTTTTAGACCAACAAACCATGTGTAATTGGTGTAGTATAGTGTAGCTAGTGTAGCCTTTTGACACATGTAGCCATAACATTAACTGTTATTAAATCATGTCAATGTGTTTGTGGTAATGTTGCTTGGGAGGGATACTGTCCGAGAAAGGGACAAATATGCTCCGGAGGAATACTAGTGCACTGGTGAAGTGTTTTCAATTTGAAAGACCAGCTGCATGTGGCGTCTATATACCTCACATTGTTTATCAGAGAGTCGGTAGACTCTCTATGTAAGGATGGCGCCGACATGCCCATTAATCTTTAACAAATGTAACAGATCAGAACTCTCGAACCCAGCAGCCCTTTTAGAAAGATAACATGGCCTAGGAGTGTTTCTATACACGATAAAACTCTCAAAGGCGGTAAATACACTGTTATATACTATGACATACGTGAAATTGCTAAAACCCTTCTTTTTGGCCGGGGCAGTGCCTGTGACCAAAAAATATTTAGAAAGCACAACTAAGAGCCACGCCCACAGTACTTCCTCCCTGCTGTAGGCCATTTTTATATTGTGCACATATTCGAGCGTATACCAATATATATTGGCTATATCACAGAGTCGAGTGTATGCAGAGACTCGACTCTTTGATATAGGTCTGATATATAGCCAATTAAAGTATATGTATGCAGATGTAGAATCTATGTGTACAATACATACTTCGGCTATATAGAACAGAGAATCGAGTCGGAAAACTATCTATGTAGCCTAAGAGAGTCGACTCTCTGTAGGAATGGCACGGCACACCCATAAAGCCTTAACATATTAAACAGTGTACAGTAGAACTCCTGAACGGTGCTGTTATAAGCCTTTATAGACACATAATATAAGAAGTTTTCCATTAAAATGTTGAAGAATGTAGGAATGACAGTGCAGAAAAGTAGAGAAACAAGTACAGTATATATGCAGCAAGACAGGGGATGAGGGCATGCAACAAACCATGCACTCCCTACATCTCTTTTATTATGGGGAGCCACTCCGGACAAAGTAGTTGGGAACGACGCCACGCCCCCCTCCGGGGGGCTCTCCCCTTGCGGGGACCACATCCCTCCCTACATCTCTTTATTATGGGGTTACGCATGCTATTATTGTTGCATGCCCTCATCCCCTGTCTTGTATATATATACTGCTCTCATCCCCTGTCTTGCTACATATATACTGCACTTAGCTTGTTTCTCTACTTTTCGGCACTGTCATCCCTACATATAGGGATGACAGTGCCGAAAAGTAGAGAAACAAGTGCAGTCATCCTTTAACATTTTGCTTTTACTCTCTTATAAAAAAGCCTGGTCATATATGGCTGATAGGTTGAAGTTGAGCAAAGACATGAAGCTGCTCATTGTTATATATGGCTGGAATGAAGTTCATTCGTCCACTTCTGTCTCAACTTATTTCCCAGCTCTTTAATGGAGTCACAGTGTGATTCTTATCCTGAAAATTTAATATCTATTTTTCCTACACTGTAAAATCATTTCATTAATTATTGCATGAGATTCACCCATCCTGCTGAATCTTCGTATAAAGCTCACTAGAACCAATATAGACTAAGTACTTGCATTGGTACCCTTGAAGGTATCACTACCCTAACGTCCAAAGTCAAATGATATTATTTTTAACTTCATGGAATAAGCCTCTGTCTATTACACACTCACCAACGTTATTATCATTTAAGTCACTACTTAAATGTTTAATTGGTCATATGTTATTCCAGGTATGATTAGTTTGTATATCCACGCATGCCTATGCATAAGTGTTTTAAAAGCTATAATATTTTATCACTACAATTAAAATCAATTTACAGAATTGTTTGTTGTCCGAGTTCCATCCCACCCTGTTCACTATATCCTATAGCTACTACTTACAGAAAATTGCAGCACTCTTGCAATGAGCAGCCTAAGCCACACTGTACTTAGGAGGCTTCATGTGGCTATATCTTCAAGTTCTGTGCACTGACAGTGTGTGCATATAATTATAATAGCTCTGTGCATATTACTGTGGTTTTGGCCCTTACCTTGCAGGGTTGAAATCTGCTATAGACAGTATTGATATCTGATAACCGGTACCTGTAGCTATAGAGGCAGAATGTCCCTGAGTGTACATTTTATGACCCTCCAGTACACATACATCCAGCCTGAGTTGCAATACAAGTAAAACACTGGAGAATTAAATGATCTACGATGCATTCTCACAATGCACGTATAGCATGATCGTACAGTACATAATGTATACACTGTACGGTTATTTTAGCCCTTGTGTAGTTATTTTGGTGTGCCTATGACAGTTGTTGATGCAACTGAGACAACCATGCAAGGGCTAAAGCAACCATAATATTTTTGGTGTATATATGTGCATGTGTCGATCATGCTAAGGAATGTCAATTTTTGGATTTCTGTCCCCTGTGCATGCAAGGGCACACTTGCACCATCACCTTATACAAGTGTTAATATTATATGCATGCAGGTAATAATATTGCCTATAAGTGAGTGCATGTTATGGTTATTCTTGCATGCACGGATGTCTTGGATGAAGCAATAACTTGTCACTGGCAACTGAAGTAACTGATTAACCTATCATTTTTACTCTGTGCATGTATACTAAAAATATTATCATTACCACATACAAGTACACATCATTGTATATTCAGTCAGTGTGTGGTTGGTTGTCTTTTTAGAGTGAGAGGTTGCAATTATCTTCCCCTCACCATCTCCTTCACTGCTCTCTCCACTGGCACCAGGTGCTCTCCTCTCTCTCCTCTTCAAGATTCCCCTTCAGTACATTGGTATAAGCCTGCACAATAAATCCTCATCATCATTGTTCATTTCAAAACACATGGGCGAATGGCACATAAGAGAAATCTTGGAGGGTGGGGGGAGGGGGGGAGGGGGCAACATATAGTATAAAAACACGTATTGATCAGATGGAAATCACAGGGCTTTTAGTTAATTTTAGAGAAGAAAGTGTCCTGATTGTGAGGTGACCTGAACATACGGTTATAGGAACAAGTGTAGGTTGGTTGATGGCTGTGATGCTATGGCAGCCTCTTGAATATCAGAGAGTCGGTAGACTCTCTATATAGAGATGGCGCACGCCCACTAACCAAGATGAAACGGCTCAGAACTCCTAAATGCTACAGTTATAGATAGGATCGGCGTTAAATATTTTCGACCGCGTACTTCTAAATAACGCGCGCCTGGTTGGCAAAAGAGCGGGGCCATGGTAGAGTAAGTAACCAGTTTTCGTTTCTGATCAATTTTCAGGCGCTTGCAGCCTACGATTGCACGACCTCTGTAGTCAGCACTGAAAATCTTTCCTGGCTACAGATAGCTTGGTATAAGACTACTGACTTACTGCAAAAGAAAGAGGAATGGGCGCTCAGTCACCGCGACAGGGCCTGGTTCACAAATACGGTAAAATAAATCGATTTTCGACCCAAGTAACCATCACGAAATCAAGCCTCCGATTCTTTGCACAGCTCCAATTTCCACTGTGGAGTTGCTTATGAAGCTGTAGAAGCTAGTGGACTGTCATCCAGCAGATCAGGATTGTTTCAGCTCCACCCACATTCAAGTTACGTGTGACTGAACGCGCATACGCATACACGCGGTGATTATTTTTGCATTTCTCATTTTCTTGACCTGATTTATCTACCTATGACCTAATTTGCCGTCTCTTGTCTTCTTGATGGGCCCTGAAGAGATAGAAAGACCATTATGTTTAAATCTGCCATTTGCAAGGTACATGTAATACACTCAGTTCAACTACTATTAAGCTGGGTTCACCAAAATTGATGTAAGCGCTTATGGGGTTAATTCGATATGGAAAATGCAAGAATTGTCTATTTACTTTGCGTGGTTGCCTAGGCTCACGTCCTATAATGAACTTATAGTGCTTACGGGAAAGCCATGCCCCTTGGGGTATACAACTTGAGTTAGACTACTGAAGCTTCTTCCTTTTAATGACAAAGCAGCTGTCAAAAAGTGAACCCAAAGGGGTGTGGCCTTCTCTTGTTGAACTAGTATATGACAAGCTCCCCAGAGAGACACACACGTACGTGTACATATGACCCACCTGGTCTCTCTGTCTTGCTGCGAGTACTCATTGGCCGCTTTGGAGGTATATACCCAAGGTGAGAGTTGACTGTTGCCTCCATTGTCATTGACTGGAACAGTGCCTCTTCCATTCTTTGAGGATACTGCACAGAGAAAAGACCACACAGTACTTGAACCAGGAGTACATAATGTAATCAACATAAATAACTGACAAGCTCCCCAGAGAGACACACACACACACACACACACACACACACACACACACACACGTACCTGTACATATGCACCCACCAGGTCCCTCTGTCTTGCTGCGAGTACTGATTGGCCGCTTTGGAGGTACCCCAGGTGAGAGTTGACTGTTGCCTCCATTGTCATTGACTGGAACAGTGTCTCTTCCATTCTTTGAGGAAACTGGACAGAGAA